>PVJH01003167.1:0-148664 GCA_004026705.1 Nesogale talazaci
ATTCCCTTTATAGTGTAAGTTTTTAAATGTAGTTTAAGAAATGATTCTCTAGCTGAGTTCATTATATGTACACAGGGGTGTGAATGCATGTATGTATGTGTATAAAAAGGCAGGAGCTATATGTATATGGACATTTTATATAAACCCAAACCAAACGAACTACTATCAAATCAGTTCTGACTCACAGTGACCCTCAGTAGTCTGCATGTCTGTAGATCTTCCTGAGGGGGCAGTCTCATCTTTCTTTCACAGCGTCCCATGAGTGTGCACTGTGAACTTGGTAGTTAGCAGTTCAAGGCCTAACTCACAGATCACCCAGGGATCTTTATGTATTACATACACACATATACAATTCATAAATTCTGAATGGTTTTGACAATTTTAAATGTCTGCTTTTCACATTTAGATATTTAAAGTATCTGAAATATGAGTAACTAAAAAGAGAATACTACTAGGGTTCAAATTCATGATGCACAGACTTTATTCCAAACAAAATATATTTAAATATGTCTCCACGTACTTTGGCTATCTTAGACATATTCTCTCAGTAATAAACTTGATTTTGTCTCAGTGCATCTTAAAAAAAGTAAAAGTAAAATAATTTTATTAAAGGTTGATCCAGCTCATATAATGACCTATACATCAATAGTATCAGTCACCTTTGTGCGTATGTTGCCATCATTTCAAACTATTTTTTTTTATTTAAGCAAAAGCAATGTCTTCTAATCTGATGGGATCTCTGAGCTAGTTAAATCAAGGCAGTGAAGTCTGCTCAGAGGGTTAAGATGGCTGATTTTGGATATTCCCAATGCTCTTTCACAAAAGAACCGTCACATGTATCTTGGTTCGAATGCTCTCTAGAAGCAATGGTGGTGAAAGTTCATCTCACACATTTTGGACATGATATCAGGAGACAGTGCCTGAGGAAATGCACGATGCTTTTTAAAATGGAGGGACAGCGAAAAATGGGAGGACTCTCCATAAGATGGATTGATACAGTGGTTTCAACAGTGGGCTCAAACATAACAAGTATGCAGTGTGTGCCCGACCAGGCGGTGCTTCCTTCTGCTGCACATAGATAGTGCCAGTCTTAGGAGTCAAGACTGACTCGGGGCCACAGAGGAACACAGCAACGTTGTCAGTTGGGATTGGTTCAGTGGTCATTAGTGGGTGTCCGGGTGAGGGATCATCCTTGTCATTTTTCTCAAATAACAATATGTTCATGGGTACTTAAAAGGAAGAAAGTGTAAGAAAATTGATCTCTGAATTAGTGAGAATAAGGTCAGAAAATCTCTGTCATAATCTTGTAGTAATATTTTATCCTTACCTTCACAAATTCTTGTAAATGATAAGTGTAGGATTTTATTTTGTTTTATTTCATTTGAAATGTCTATTGTCTTAATACTTTTTAAACAGCAAATTTTGTTAATTGATTGTGACTGAACTTTCTGTTCTGTTCCATTAGCATATTTAGTTACTCATTAATACTATCACACTGGTTAGTTGCTATCGTTCATGTAATCTTAGTATATCATTCTTCAACATTGTCATGGCTATTCTAATCTTCTTGGACTGACACATAATTTTGAGGGTCACTTCAGCTTTTTTTGTATGTTTGTTTGTTTTTGTTTTTGGGGCATCACTGCTTCTCCGGTGGGGGGAGTAGGAGGCCCAGCACCACTGCTGGAATTGAACCTCCATCCCAGTGGGCCACAGTCCCGCGCACAACCTCTACGCCACTGGAACTCAGCCCTTTTTTTTTTTTTTTACTTCAGCTTTTTAATATCACTTAAAAGGTCCTGTTGGAATTTTTTTTAATTGCATTTAGTTTACATAATATTTGAAGGTGAAGTTCACATAATTGTGTGAAATATTCCCATTAATAAATATGGTATTGCTAGATATATTTTGTCTACCCTTTAGCAATTTTTATATAGCTGTACTACACTTCTTTGGAAAAAGTCTTATATTCTTTTAATTATTTGTAGCTGTTAAGTGAAAGATGTTTAAAATGCACAAATTGTGCTTGGTTAATATACTGGTAGGGTTGTTTCTGAAAAAGACCACTAGATTACTATTTATGTGCTTTATAGCTCCTAGAAATTTAAAGATTATTTGATGTTTTATCATGTAGACCACAACTACTTCTTGAATAATAAGCAGA
Organism: Nesogale talazaci; assembly: GCA_004026705.1. Classification (NCBI taxonomy): domain Eukaryota; kingdom Metazoa; phylum Chordata; class Mammalia; order Afrosoricida; family Tenrecidae; genus Nesogale; species Nesogale talazaci. Next base: position 2,165 of record PVJH01003167.1, read on the forward strand.
TGATAATTTTATTCAATTTTTTTACTGTATTATTTCTCTGCTTATTTAACTTCCCTGTTCAGGATTTCAAAGAAAATGTTAAGTACTTCATTGCAAGAAATGCCCTGCCTATATTTTAATAGCTATTTCTACCAACCAAAAAAAAACTGAGGAAACTAAATTCTACTTTCTATGCTGATATGGTTCTTGTCAAGCTTTAGTATCAAAGCTTCCACATTATTTACATATCAGAGAGCAACTTATTCACATTAGAATTATTTGTTTGCTAAAGATTTGGTAAAACTCTCTTAAGAAAATATCTTGCCCTAGTGTTTTAGATTCGAGGGTATACTTTTATCTCTTTCTACAATTTATTAAATATTTATAAAGTCAATTGTCATAGATCCACTTCTTATTTTCAATAATCCTATATAGAATTTTTGACATTTTAAATCTTTATAGAGGCAAACAGCTTTATCTTTCTTCTGGATCATCTAGTAGATTTGAACTATCTATGTATTTTAAAAAGGGAATATGCAAACTCATGTTTTTCTGGAAATCTAATTATTTCAGCTTTCAAATTATTGGCACCAAGTTGTTCACAGTGTTTGCTTATGATTTTTTCATTAGTATCTGATAAGATCCTTTCACTATAGCTAACAAAGATCCTTTAGCTAGGACTCATATACTTTATAAAAAATATTTGCTAAATTCCCTTTTCCATTTACTCAAGAATTATTTATGACAGGGTAAAATATTTTTATGAATTGCTTTTACTTTACTTTTCAGATGTTGTACAATTAATCTCATCAGTTTTCTGATGTTTGTAAAATTTTCCTTGTTGTATATATAGTCAATTTGTTACAAACGTGTCTGACTCTATATATTCCAGTGATTATAACAAAGTTCTATCTCTCTCTATTACAGAAAATAAATTATTGACCTTTCCCCACTTCCCAATTACAAAACAACATTACTGATGGTTTGCTTCTTATGCTCCAGCTTTCTAATGATAACATTTAGAGTCTAATCATAAGTTGCAACCTGTCAGTTTATCTTCATAGTATTCTAAAGCATATATATATATATGTTTACATATATATATTTTTTGGGGGGGCATCACTGCCTCTGGTGGTCATGGGCGCTACCCAGTGCCGCTCCTGAGAGCCGCCACTGGATTTGAACCGCCAAGCCCGCGTGCTGCTCCCGCACTCAACCACTTACACCACCGGTGCTCAGCCCCTAAAGCATATATATAAATTCTTGGTGTAGTACCATTTTGTCCTTCAGTGACTCTTCCCACCATATGTTTTGTGTTTTTGATGCTTCCGCCTTCTCTTTGTATCCCTCTCTCTGACTCCAGCTATTTAACTGTCCACTGAAATTCCAGTATTTTCTCTATTCCTTTTATTTTTATGACCAATTTTTTTACATTTTATTCCAACATTATCGAGCATCTGTTTTGGTGATAAGAATCTTCCTGGCAACCATTTTTATTCTAAGTGTTTAGCTCATGTCCCTTTGGCTATATTTAAGATTATTTATTTTCTGTAGTTTCACCTTAAAAGGTGTGAATAGACTTTTATTTAATAAACTGAATTTGCACTTATTGGATCATATGAACTTAAAGAACTGTTTTTTAATTCTAGACAAGTCTTTAATTTTTGGAGTCTCTGAATGAAGGGATGATAAAGAACTTAAAAGGATCATTGGGGGAAAAAAAAGGAACATCGACTGGAAAATCCATCACTGGTAACTTCTCTTTTGTATAGCTCAGGACTTTTGGCCAAATATAAACTGAATCTGGAGCTACTTTCATGACTTTACCATTTTAACACACCAACCGATGAATCAACTCATTGATATCTGGGCAATTTTGATACATGGCAAATCCATAGAATTTTTTTTAAACCACACAACTTTTCCAAGTTCAACTTTTTATAACTGTAAACTTATTGGCAGCAACCAACTGTGAAATCATACCCTTAATCAGTATGATCTTTCCATTACAGTGAATAGCCCTGCTCTCCCCTCACCTTCCTCTCTTGGGAGCCACTAATAACCATTACTGCCTATACCTTTTGTTTTCCTTATAACTCTGTGTATGTGAGGTCGTCCATGATGGGCTTACTTCACTCCACATATGCTTTCAATGTCCATCCATACTATGGTATGCTTCAGAATTTCAATTCTCCTAGTGCCTGAGTTATGTACCTTATAAATATGAATATTTATTTTTGTCTATTCCTGTGAGCATTTAGGACCTAAATGCTCCACCTTTTCATTTTTAACTTTGGGCAATTGTGACTAGCACTACAGTGAACGTTGGCATATAGCCTCTATTTATGAGTCTCCTCTCATACACTGAGTGGGATTTCCCAGTAAGAAGGCAGTTATGGCTTCACTTCTTGGAGAAATTGCCACATCGTTTTCCACAGCAGCGTGGTCTTTTGCATTCCCACCAGCAATGGAAAATGGATCCCATCTTCGCACATGCTTGCCACCATTTATAATTTTCTATTATTGTTGCTTTGTTGGTGGTGGTGGCTGTGGCTGGTTTGCTGGTTTTGTTTATTTAATCTTAGGGATTGTAATGGTATCCCAAATGGTTTTGATTTGCATATCTCTGAAGGTCAACAATGCTAGATGCTAAGCACAACCACCATAATTTCTTCAATCTTGTAAGGCACATAAGCACTTCTTCCATTTGCTTGGATCTTAGAATAGACTTTCCTTAAATTTAGGTCCCTGTGGGGCTCTGATTCTCATGAGTTATTATAATCTAATATCATGCTGATCCTCTAGTTTAAAATTGTCTTCTAATAATTTGCATCCAAGGATTCTTTTGTTTTCTTTCAGTCAGCCTCAGCTATGCAGTGAAAAAAAGTGTTATGTATTACATAACCCTTTTGTATATTAAAAAGGGTGGGATACATTTTCTGCATCAGTTGTCTTTCATTAAATCTGAAATATTTAATCATAAACTAATATGGGAAATAATATTCTCTTTTTGACCCTAGATATACTTTTTGATTTTCACAAAATCATGAATCATTTTCGGGGGGCTCAAGAAGACAGAATGGCTGAAACTGAGCACTGCTCTTCTGTAAAAATTAGCTGAATTCTTTAGTTCCTAAGCAACACTAATTTTTTTCCAGAGTGCCCTGAAAAATATTGAGAACACAATAAAAGTTGGTTATCTTCTTCTTACTCTCTAAGAATAGCAACAAAGAAATACCATCTTTTCCAAAGCACACCATTGAAAAGTATGATCTTTAAAAAGAAGAGAAGGTAATAGATCTATTTGAAAAGGTAGCAATGTTCATTTCCATTAGCGAATCAGGGAAGAGGGATGGATTTGATAGCCGAGAAAGCGATGCCTCTTTCTTTAATTCTTTATAGTCTGATTTCTACAAAGCAAATATCTCCTTTCCAATTTTGTCATGTTTTATGTCTCTAACATAGTACATATTCAACTGAAGCATAGAAAAAATGTGATCATTTTCCATCATCTAGAGTCATTAGTGAAGCAAATACTGAATATGCTATATTTTACTAGAAATTATAAAGAGCATAATGCCACCACATATCAGGCTTTGGGGAGTGTCCTTTGAGTAATCATGATTTATGAAAGAAGAAGTTGTGGGGTTTCCTTTAAAGATCTTTCAACAGCACCTTCAAAAAGCAGTGGACCTTTTGTGGAAGTCTTTAAAAGTTGTGGCAGTCTTCTCTCATAGAGACACTGTCCAGGAGTCTACGGGATCTCCTGCGTCAGCAGCAGCACTAATGTCAGGGGGTTTAGCTTGGTTATCCTTGGCTAACTGCTCCACGGTAGCACAGATCTGAAAGATGTACTCCCAGCCTGGACTACCACAGTACATAGCCCTGGTGGTCCCCTTCATTTAAATTACAGCCAAGGTGATCGATCCTCTCAACAATTCTACTCTGTAGCACGGGGTTTCCATGAGATGAAGTCGACTAGATAGAAATGGTTTGGCTTTGTGGTTATCTTGAAAGCATCTCTCATGTTAGAATCCTTGGTGATATTTGACAACGCATCCCTTCATTTGGTGTTTCTCTTGCAGTTGTGTCTTCTATTTCATTGGCATTGGGTTAAGTTGCATACATCTTATATTTGGTTACGAGCCATTGGCGTGCAGTTGCCAAGTGCTCACCTGCTGGCTTGGCAGTTCCAATCCAGTGGCGGCCCTCAGGAGCGGCACTGGATAGCACCCACGACCACCAGAGGCAGTGATGCCCACAATACACACACACACACACACACACACACACACACACACACACAAAAGGTCAGCAGTTCAAATTCGCCAGCGAATCAGAGGAGACAGTGGTGGCAGTCAGCTTCTGTAGCAAGTTGTAAACTCTTAGGCATGAGTTTACCTGCTAAGGGTTACTTTGAGTTGTAAGTTATTAGATGCCGTGAGGAAGACAATGAGAAAGCCATGGTGGCACTTATGGCTAATGTGTTCAGATGCGACCCCAACGCCTGGAAGTTAGGGTCCACTCCGATGCACCTTGCTGTTTCCGAGAAATTAACTTCTGAAGATGCCACACGCAACAGTTCTGCTCAGCCACACCTGAGGTCTCCGAGTGGACATGGGCTCCCCAGCATTCGCCCTAGTCGGTGGAACCCGCTGTACCCACTGCCACAGCAACCCACTCACAGCAACCATATCCGGAAGCTAACGATCTGTTTAAGATCATATCATACACTCTTCCTTCGATAAAATGGAATCTTGTAATTAGTAGCCTACGATTATGGTAGTGGATGTAAAATAATTCATAATATAATAATCTTCTAATCTTTCTGGACATCTAATTTACCAGTTTTCCCATTTTATAAAAAAATTTGTTACTAGGACAAATATATGAGAAAATGTAAATAGATAGACAAATCTTTGGATTGTCATGTATGTTCCCACCCCACACTCATCCTGTTCCCTATTCGAAAAACTGAAATCAAATGCATCAACAAGAAGGGCATCATAGCAACCTTATATAAGGTTTCCAAGAAATAAATCTTTCTAGGAGCAGACAGTCTGATCTTTTTTCAGCAGAATAGATCTGGTGGATTTGTATATTCTACCTTGTATTTGGTAGTCCAGAAACTATCCCATGCATGACTAGAAAGCCTGCTTTCCCTACAATTTTGTTAAAAAGCATGTGGCAGCATGCAGCTGCCAATATATTTGGAAAAAAGATTATGTACCTTAAATTATGTTCCAATATTAAATTGACCAAACATACCAGTATTATATAGGTTCTTCAGAGGAATTTGTTATGGTAAAAGTTAGGGCAAATACAAGTTTATTGTTCATACAATCTACACCTTCACCTTATAGAAGCAGAGCTAGAAAAATGATTTTCCAACAGTAAGTTACATTGGCAAACAATTTTAACAAAAGATATTGCTTTTCATTAAATTTACTCATTTTTAAGAGTACATTTCTGGCATAAATTTAAATAATATGAACTACTATTGTAACTATATCTCTGCAAATCACATGAGGTACATGACTAATCATAAATTTCCTCAGTTTTCTAGCAATAATCTATTGTAAGTCTTCATATGTGGATTGTCTACAGGGAGAGAGGTACCAGAAGACAACAATGATTTCCGTAAACATTTTAATCCTATTAAATGTGGCCATTCAAGTTTCAGAAATTGAAATTTAGAAAGTGCAAGCTATTTGAATGTAGACAGATGAATCTTTATTTTATATACAATTAAAATTTTATTTCTCTGAGACATAGGCCATGACACTATGGAGAGCCCACGCATGAAATTCAGAGACCTGTGGGTTCCTGTAAACTCCATTCCTGGCCTCACTTTTGGACAGATACGATCATCTGAGACAATGCTAATTATGAAATCCATATGGAAAGAACTAGCTCTTTCCAAAAGAAATGATCATCAAAATGCAAATAGGTGTTTCCCACTTCACTGATTTAAGAGTGAAAGACTGTGATCAGCTTCCTGGCAAGAAAGAAAGCAGCTAAATGAGTTGGTGCCTTCACCTCCCCCTGTCATGGACATGATGCGCCAACATCAAAGACGTCCACTGGGTCACAGGCTCAGGCTCTGATGTTTCTTTGCAACTACATTTATGAGTTATCTAATATGATCTACTGAGGAAATTACAGAACAAAAAAGCTGATTTCAGATTCTACTCACTGCACCCAGCCTGCACTCACTTATACTAATTACTTAAATGATTTAAAATTTATGAATATTCATGTGATAGTGCTTTTTGAAAAATAAAGCACAGCTGAGACCACACTATCAGATTTCTCTTCCATTTCTTTGATTTGGAACGACTCCTCTTGCATATCTCTCCATTGTTTAAACAGTTTCTTAGCATCGTTATCAGCCCAGCGGTAGAAAGGACAAACATCAGTTCATTCCACACCCTGCTCCCCAGTCCTGAGAGTTCTTCATGGATGATTATTGAAACTCAGCCAGAGTTCATTCCTGACTAAAGGTCTTCAACCATTATTCTTACATTGATTCGAGTGACTCTGATTTTAAGCATTTACATATTATTCTTCCCTGAAGAGTAGGAATGGGTATGCTTCTGCCCTGTGTCCTGACATTTTTTATGCATTTTGCATAGATTGACAACATTTGTGATGTGAATGGTAAAGTAGGAATGAATGGCAGCTGGCAGTGGAGGCAGTATTTGCTCACTTTCTGTGTCTAGGAAAGTTTGATTTGGGGTCAGATATGGAATTGGGTGACTTTAATATGTCAAGGCCTTGGTCAAGTCAGAGCAGGGAAGCATACACACCGCCTAAGTAATGTTACAAGCAGTCATAGCAGTCGGGAATCCACATGGAAGATCTTGGGTCAATACTAAAGCCAATCTCACTATATAGGAATTTTATAGAATGGAATGAGATTGATACCTGACTTTTAACATCTGAAATCATTTACTAGGCCTTCCTCCAACCTGCAGCCTCATCTGAAAACATAGTTTATAATCATTTATAAGAATCAAAAAAGAATCAAATTTTAATTCTTCATTGTAGCACTAAGTAGAATATAATAGTAAAAATATCCATGCATATTTTTCAAAAAATGTTGCTTGTTATTAAAAATGAGTAGCTAAGGAAAAGCAATGCAATTTTAATAAAATAGTAATGATAATATCCTTATATTTAATTTTTTTTCTAATATACAAAGCCCACTGAAGACAAAAAAATAAAAGGAAAAAGAAATAAAAAGAGCAGGGACACACAGAGAGGAATTGTTAAACATAAATCTTAAGCAGAGTACGCATTTCCCGGTGTGAGAATGGCATGCCCAAATGATATAAAACAAGCTGGAGAATGTCATCATTAACATATTACAACATTCTTAATAATTCCAATAGGAAGATCTTGTGGACTTCTATATTATGTGAAGGCAATCACTACCATCTGAAACATCATTAAACTGTTCTCTTGAAATAGTAGTCCCTGACTCTAAATCACAACATTTCTTTAAGCCCTGAAAATACCAGATTTCTAAATTCTAAATTCTGATTTCTAAATTCTGATACTTGGTATAAAAGTGAAGCTTAGGACTTTAATATGTTAAATTAATAGATTTTATCATAGCTATATAAATGAATTATATTCTTATACTATATATAATTACTTTGGAAAATTTTATATTAATACTTTAATCAAAATGTAAATAGTGTTTGATTAATAGAATTTAAAAATTGAACAAATAGCCAATGTTTGCAACTTCCTAAAAATCTATTTGATGAACATCATTAAACTTCACTTTGCTCAATTTTAGTATTGAAAGTATGATAGTCAAACTCAGAAAGTATTTATCTTAATTTTATCCTTCTGAACATCACATTTAATCTTTGAGATGTAGATCTGACAAGAATTCCTGTAGAAATGATTAAGCCTTAAGGCATACTTCTGGGGTTTATCTTTCTCCTGAATTTTCAGAGACTGACTAGTTTCCTAGCCTCTTGCCTTTCTGCCGAAGGTGGATAACCCAACAAAGACTGTGGTTATCTCAGAAAGCCCATAAAGAAGGCGCTACAGATTTTCTTTATCCAGTCTCACTACACCATTGAAATATACTTCATGGTTGTGGCTTTCACCATTTGGGAACATAGCCTAAAAAAATGATGTACTCAGGAATACTACTTCATATGCATGCTGAGCATGTAACATTTTAGTTGAACTTCAAATTATAATAACATTATTGATGACATCAACATTTTATGTACACATCTTTAAGCTTTACTTATTAATAAGCAAAGAATTATATATTTTGTCAGGTCTTATTTAGCACGAGGCTTAAAAACTTATAGGTAATACATGTAAAGCCAATAAATGTATTTTTCTAAGAGGACTTATCTGGGGAATGCAAACATTTCTAAACCTGGAAAAGTAAAATTATCATGTATTTTAGTTGTGATGTCATTTTATCTTTCAATATTAACACTTTTAAAACACAAAATAGAAGCTTATGCTTTCTTTTTATAATTTGAACTCTTTTCAAAATTTATTCCTTATTGAAAGTTAATACACACATTGCATCATTCCATATGTCAATCATGTCAAGCATAGAAACTAATTCTTGTCTGAAGTGTGCCCACAGCTTTGTTTTGTGTATTTTTAATTCACTTTGTATATAAGGCCACAAATAGTATTTCTTCAACTATTAATCTTTTCTCTCATGCATCTCACATTTGTCACCATCAAATGCAAAGTAGAAGCTATCACGTATTTCACAGTTACCGGGCTTTCCTGCCCCAACTCTCTGTGCATGGAAGAGTAGAAGTCAAAGACACTCACCTTCTGGTTCCCCACAGAGGGTGCACTGTGACTCTGTAACAAAGAATGACAAAAGAGAAATTATTACTCTAACTGATTGTCTAACATAAACTCTGTACATAGCAAGAGTACAATAAAAACACAAAGCTGGGGTGTGAGAGATGGATAATGCAACTGTGCCAGCATTGCAGAGCTCTTAAGCAACTGAGACAGTTCTGATATACATCAAAGTTTTTCATTTAAATTTATATCTGAAAAAGATTTTATTAAAATTATCTCTTTCATATGCCTAAACCCACATTATCACATTTCTATAATTGCACATGCCCCCACATAAAAATTAATTCTAAAAAAATATGAACTATTTTATATATTTTAATATTTAAATTTTCAACTACAATTACATGTTATCTTTAAGGTCTACAATATATACGTTCTTCATCATAGATAATTCAGATTTAAGATAGGCAGAATAAATAAGCTGGGGTAGAAACAGTGGAACTTATGGTTCCTGGGGGTGAGTGGTGCATGAGAGAGGAGGAGTTGGGGAAAGGAAGTGTGTGTTAACAAAACCAGAGTAAAGACTTGGCAGTTTCTTAATCTGGTGTCAATTTGGGGTTAAGAGCATAGAGGTGGGGTCTAGCCTGTCAATCTCGAGATAGCTAGCCAATGTGACCTCTGTGTGGTCCTGACCTTCTCCTCTGAGAAATGTAGGAAATCTGCTACTTCCTTCCTGGAAGCAGGAGACACTATCTCACTCCCTTGAAGACACTTCACGGACAAGGCTGGTTCCTTGGGAGACATCCCTGAGGAGAAGCCACATGGGTCTACACTGATGCGGCCAGAAACCTGGATCTAGAAAAGTCACATAGAAACTCCTGCCAGTGCTGAGACGCTTACACCACTGCATCCAAAGACTTTCTACTCATTGGCTTGTGCCATTCTGCATTAGACATCGTTGCATGTGCTTTGTGAGTCTGAAGAGGACTTCAATTTTGTTTTCAGCCATACTGGATAATATTGACTTATGACTTGGACTGGACTGGGTTAGGATGTTTTCTTAATGTACAATTACCTTTTATATAAAACTCTCGTACATGCATGTGCATGTTTATGAATTTGTTTCTCTAATCTACCCAGACACAAGGGAAAAACAAGTGATCCAAAACCAATGGTGAGGAGGACTTAGGAGGTCTAATAGGGCTTGACTGGGGCAATGTAACTGGGAGAAATTATTGAAACCCCAATGAAAACTGAGCATGGTGGTGGGACAAGAGGAATGTCAAAGGAAATAGAAGAAAGAACTCAAAGGCGTCTTTTGAGGTCTAACTACAGGCATGAACATATGCAAATATATTTATATAAAATTTGGAGAAATAGATCTATGTACATATATTTATAGGTCCATTATTAGGGTAGCAAATGAACATTGGGTCTCTACTCAAGTACTCTCTCAATGCAAGAACACTTTGTTCTATTAAACCTTTCCGACATGATCACTGAAGACAAATGTGTGTGTAAGCAAAAGTGGTGAGGTAAGCTTATGATGATGGGATACCAAAAAACATAGGGTCTGGGGGTCTTAAAGGCTTGAAGAAAAACACGTGGGCTTCTAGCTGAAAAGCAACAAAATCACTATAGAAAAAGCACACCAGTTTGTGTGATCACAAAGTGTGGCTAGGAGCAGGTGTCAAGAATCAAAGAACAAAAAATCATATCATTGTGAATGAGGTGGAGTGTGGAATGGGGACTCAAAGCCCAGCTGTAGGCACCTGGACATATCCTTACAGAAGGGTCATGGGGAGGTGATGAGCCAGTCAGGCTGCAGTACAGCACCAATTACACACACAACTCTTCTCTGGCTGTTTAATACTTCCTTCCCCTCCACTGCCATGATCCAAATTCTACCTTATAAATCTAGCTAGACCAAAGGATGTACACTGGTACAGAAAAGAGCTGGGAACATAGGGAATCTGTAAAGATAAACCTCTTAGAACCAATAATGAGAGTAAGGCTACCAGGTGGGTAAGGGGAAGGTGGGTGGAGAAAGGGGGAATGGATCCCAATGATTTACATATAACAATTACTAAGGGAACAAGCAAAAGAAAAGTGGATGAAGGGAAACATCGGACAGTGTAAGACATGAAAAAAATTATAAATTATCAAATTTCATGGGAGAGGGAAGGGAATAATAAGGAGTTGATACCAGAGCCCAAGTAGAAAGAAAATATTTTGAGAATGATGACGGCAGCAAATGTACCAATGTGCTTGTCACCATGGATGGATGGGTGGATTCTGATAAGAGTAGTATGAATGCCCAGTGAAATATTTTTTAAAGAGAGAGAGACAGAGAGAATCAGATTTGAGGATTCACTTTTCTGTGTAACTTTGGGCAGGTGACTTAATCTCTCAGCTATAAAATGGAGACAATTATATCTATATCTATCTATATCTATATATACACACCAAGCCCATAGCTGTTAATTCAATTCAACTCATAGCAACCATTTGGGATAGTGTGGAACTGCTCCATGTGGTTATGGAGACACAGTCAATTTTTACTAGAGTAGATGATCTCGTCTTTCTTTATCAAGTGACAGGTGAGTCTGGACCAACCCTGCGGCTAGCAGCCCAACTTGTAACCTACTAAGCCACAAAGATATAGATCTGTTAAAGGAGTAAATGCATTAAAGCATCTAGTAAGATGTTGGCCTAGAGTTGTGGTTGTTTCAAGTTGAATCAACTTTGACTCGTAATGACTCTATAGGTATAATAGAGAAGAAAACCCCCATATAATTTCCTGGGTGTCATCTGTATGGAAGCAGCTTGCCAAAACTTTTCTCCTATCTGTGGTTAGTGGGTTAGGGCTGTAACCATTTTAGCCACTAGGGTTCTTTTGGCCTAAATAGATAATTATATGTTATGCATAAATACATATTTATACACACACATATATAGAGAGATATATGTAACATCAAAGAGGCAAGATGACAGAATGACAAGTTGTCTTTTATGACAGAAAACGCTTCATGGGGGACATAACAAGTGGACTATATCTTGAAGGATAGGTAGGGCTTCGAGTGGACAGGAATATGGGACAAGTCCCCATAGTCCAAAGTAAGCATAAAGGGAGAATGACAAATAGAAAAGTTTGGCTCTAAGACAGTTTTTGCGAAGGAGATTAATGCCTTTTGTGAAGGAGATTAATGCCAGACATGTTGGGGAAGAAAAACGGGACAGAATGGACATAGATTTGAACAATATAAATGGAGTTGGGATTTTGTTGATATAAAACTAGGAACCAACAATGGTTTTAGAGATAGAAAGTGATGATATCATAATCTTTTGTTGAGAAAATCACCATCGTGGGTGATAGAAAGCAGGATGAATGTGAGTCACTCTGGATCATGGGCTGTAGGATATGTGAGAAGACTATTACATTTCAACACTTTAGGGCCTGAATTGGAAAGTGTTTATTATGGGAGTTGGGGATGGATAAACCAGGTGAGAGATTTTGATAAGAGGGTAAGAGAAAATAAATTGTTATTTAAAACTAAAACTGACTTTGAACTCTTCTGAGTTCTCAGAGATAGAGTGATTTATATCAGAAAGTAGTAAATCTGTCGACTACTCTATTCCCTTCATAGAAGCTGTGGGGATGAAAATAATAAAGAAAAACCAACATTTCTGAGGTTTTGTCAGTTTTATTATGCTAAATGGACTTACAGTATATATGTTTGTAGGATATAAAGATGAGCACATAGATTAATAGCTCTGAATAGTAAAATTAGGGAATCCCAGAAAACTATAAAACCCAAATGAAAACAACTACTACCACAACAAAACACAAATCAGGTAGACTGCCCCCTTTCATGACAGCATTCCATTAACCAAGTCTGTGGATAAACCAACAATCTCTGCATGGAGCAATGTTCTAAGAACACACAGGAACTCCTGGGAAGCACAAATGATCAAGCATTACCAACTAGAAGTTGGCAGTTTGAAGCCACCCCACGGCACCTTAGAAAATCAGTGTGGCACCTTACTCCCAAAAGGTCACAGTCTCAACAACCCTATCCCCCCAAGGTCACAGTCTCAACAATCCTGCTCACACAGGACAATTGTGAGTCTGAATCAACTTGACAATGACTAACAAAAAGAGCAACCTGGTGTTGAGGCTGCCCACCCTCCACCCCCTTGTAGCTGAATGTAACAACCTTGAGAATTCACTAGGGAAAACAAACCATCCCACGCTTGAGTATCTGTAAATCAACAATGAGGAAGGTTTCTTATGGTTCTACACAATTGATGGGAAAATCTCTTTCCTTTGAATTTGAAAGCATTAGATGTCTGAGCTGATATTTGGTATGTGGACAGCTCAACAAGACTGATGTGTGCTCAGACATGTATCTAGGGGACTGAGACCACAGTGAGGTCACAGGAGGATATAAGGCTGAGGCACAAGATATAAGGCTGAGACAAAGGAAGATATAAGACTAATGCATACATTTTCCCAGAGGGGTGGGGTGGGTGAGACCACAAGAATGTGTAAAGGGAAGGGGAAAAATACAAATTGTGGGAATTGCAGTAACTATGTTTTCTAGTGAACTCCTGTGTTAGTCTGGGTAGACTAGAGAAGCAACTTCATAAACACACATATGTATATAAGGGAGAGGTTTATACACAAGTGAAATGAAACATAGAGAAAGCATCCCAACCCAGTCAAATCTAAGTGCACAAGTCCAATATTAGCCCAATCTACAAAGTCATCCTCAGACTCACAAAGCACATGCCATGATGCCAGGACAATCACAGGCGAGTGGGTGCAAAGTCTTGTGTATCCAGTGGTAGGAGAAGCACTCAGTCCTGCCATGGCTTTCCTTGTGACCTCCCAAGCATCTCAACACTGGCAGGAGTCTCCATGTGGCTTTTCTGGCTTCAAGGGTCTGATTCCATCATGCTAGACCCATGTTGCTTCTCCTATGTGATGGCTCACAGGGAATCAGCCTTGTGTCTTGTCAGTAAAGCCTGTCCAGTAAAACCTCCACAGAGGAAAAATCGTGAGATTTCCCAGTATTCTCAGAGAAAATCATGCCCACACAGAGAGCTCATTGGCTATCTCCAGATTGACAGGCTAGACTCTATTCCTACACTCCCAATCATGTACTTGACTGGAGTACATACTGCCACAACTCTCTTCCTTTTACTATGAGCTCCTGGCAGGAGTCACTTAGAAAAGAAGCTACTGAGTTCACTGCTTTAAATAGCAACCCTAACCTTGAACATTCTGTGGTAGACACAGGGTGTTCAAAGTGATCTCTGACTATAGATCCAGACAAACAAATAAATAAGTAATGAATTACATATGCCCTTCAGTGTAAGGTTCTACCACTCATATGTTCATCTGTCATACTGTGGTGGCTCCTATGTTGCTACAATGCTAGAAGCCATGACACTGGTATTTCAAACATCAGCAGGTCACACCCTGTTGTCAGGTTTCAGCAAAGGTTTCACTAAGAAAATCTAGAAATGCCTGATAACAAGTTCTTGAATATTAGACAACAAAAATAGAATACTGTCCAGTATATTGCTGGAGGATGGGCCCATGTGTTTAGGAGAAGTGGAATACTGAGTGGACGGCAATAATGGCCAAGGTCATACCTACAGTCATCAGATGGCTCCCGCACAGACCGCTGTGCCCGCTATGGCACACACGGTGGCCATGAGTGTCACTGACTCAACAGCAACTCATGGCACTCACTCCTCTTGCAAATCTGCTTCAATCAGTCTAAAGATAAAGAGATCCATTGCGTTCTGAAGGAACCCAAACACCTGCATTTGGCCAGAGAAACTTGTTTCATATTAATGAATCTGGTTTGGAGCCTATGCTTCAGATAGCAGTAAAATTCTGACTGCCTGATTGTATAGGATACACCGCTCAGCATCTTAAGTGCCATGTCCAAGGCCACACGAGGGGAGAGGCTCTGTGCCAATGCTAGGGCTCTAAGATCTGAATGTGGTGACTCTTTTCCTCATGCCACCAGCCGTGTGGGATTGTTAGCACACAGCAGAGGCGGATGTCTCCTCTGCTTCCTCAAGGCAGGTCTATGTCTCTGCTCTGAGGAGAGTGACTGGCTGCAAGAGCGAGCCATGCTGAGCCGACTGGAGAGCGGAGCCCAAGCAGAGAGGAAAGGACAGAGAGGGAGAGCAGCCATGGCTCATTCGCAAACGGGAGAGGAAACTGGGCTGCTTGTTTCAGAGCTGCCCACCTTCAGACACTTAGGAGAACGAAATAAACTACCCACTCTCCCCTCTCTGTAGCGCCAGCCCTTTCCCACATGTTCTGTCCCATGAATGGCTGACATTTGTAAGGAGACCATTTACATCACCTGTGAATCCAGACCTGGTTCTGCACCACTTGTGCAAACCCGACTGGAATTTAAGTTAAAAGAAACTCACAAAGTCAGGATTACCTCAGTAGATGCAATCTCTGAATCAAAGGCTATATGTATTCGAAAATATCATCAAGTTGAAAAATATATTGTGGTTAACAATACAATGATAACTACTTCTTATGGAAAGTGCAATCAGAGATATCGGTCAATTCATCTTTGAGTAATCAGATGTCAATGACTTTGAGAACATAGGTATTATTACCTAACATCTTCTTTATAGAATTAATTTCTTAATCAAATGCCATTTGATATTGGATTAATAATGCATACTGACGGCTCCATAGAAAGTAAATGTCGGGGCTGAGCCCCGGTGGAGTAGTGGTTGTGCGCGGGACTGCGGCCCACTGGGATGGAGGTTCAATTCCAGCAGTGGGGCTGGGCCTCCTACTCCCACCATCGGAGAGCAGTGATGCCAAAAAAAAAAAAAAAAAAGAAAGTAAATGTCTAGAAAAGAATGAGGGCAAGATATACACAAACATGCCTGGTTTAATTGATGTATGGATTGTGAGGAGATGTATAAGCCCCCAATAAGATTATTTTTTTAAAAGGCCTTGTCTTTAAAAAAGATATCTATATCTTATATCTAAAAAAGATAATAAGTAAGAAAGTATCATTCTCTTTATTAAAAGTCGAGAACAGAAAGCATCTAAACTCATAATTAATTGACAAAATTTGATAATACATATCTCTTTAATGGTCCATTAAGAAAACTTCCTGTATGCACTATAGGAATTATTAAAGAGATGTAGTAAGGTTATGGCTCTTTTAGGAAATACATCCTTGGGGAGGTCAAAATGGAATTAAAGTAAATGACTCCAGGGAACACTTCAAACTAAATGTACTGGAGTTTAAAGTACAAGAGAAGCTAATATTCTGACATGAAGGGACTCTCAGCCCCGTGCAAGAAAGGTGCTCTGGGTCAAAGTCTTTTTCCCTCTGTTTCTACAGGTCATAGTGTACTGGCATAAATATCATTACAGTGATGAATATATTTGAAAAGAACTGTTTAAGCCTACACCAATGACCTGCATTAATGGTGGCTTACTGACCTCATTATCATGGGATTTACCCTTAAAGAAAATTTTTTGATTTGCTCAATTTTCAATAGTCTTTCCCATCTCTGTCCTCCTCAGGAATCATACTTGGTACTTCTCCTGTGTTCACTTCTACTTCAGTAAATACAATGAATGAGTATACAATGGGAATTAGGTCAGTAATACAAGGATGAATATAAACAGTGAAGTAGTTCACAATCTAGCTGAATAAATAATTACTAAGTAAGTATAACAAAATGTACTGGATGCTCTAATGGAAATCTGTACAAAGTTTTATGGATGTGCACGTATTAGAACTGTTCATTCTGCTAAGGTAAAATGGAAAAGTTACACAAAATAGTATTTATTTTATATGAATAAATATTTACCAAATGTTCAGAGAAAGACATTCTAAACAGAAAATTACAGAGGCAAAAACATGGAGACATAAACATGTTGATCTCTTCTACATAAGGGTAGATATTTTTGCCTATTTAATCCTTAAATTATGTCAAATGCTAAGAACCAACCTTTAAATATAATAGATAGTAGAAATACTGTTGAATTAACCAATAATTAAAAACTGTATTTTCTTTCAAAAACATTTTGAACCTAACATGTATTCCAGATACAGTATTATGAAACAAAAATGTGAGAAATGACTCCTTGTTTTAAAGTATGTATATTTAGAGGAAGACGGGTTCTAACAGGCAATTGCAGCACCATGATACAATGGTCAGATTAAGTTACATTCAATAAGGAAGAAACATATGATGAGGGGCGAGGGGCAGCAAGGAAAACCGGAGAGTTCCCAACAAAGTATTATGTGGATGCAGCTTAAATCCTAGGCTTCTTTGTGGTAAGGGAAAAATGACTTCCAAGGAGTGGAATCCACACATACAAAAGTACGGAAGATCTGGCATATTTGGAAAGAAGTGGGGTGGTGGTGGCGGTGAGTTTGTTTGAGAAGGGGCCTTTTAGGGAGGGTATGATAACACCACACAGGGCTGCAGAGGTAAGTGGCGCAATGTCATGAGAGGGCTTGTGGGATCACCTTTCCTTTCAAAGGTAACTGTTTCCCTTCAATATATGCAAACTGGGGATACGGTACTATTTCTTTCTCCCACAGAGTTTCAGCTTGCAGTAAGGAGAAACCAGTGAGAACAGACCAAATCAGAAGCTCTTTTTCAAAAATAAAAAACTTTCTTCACCAAAGTGGTGGCCACAAAGAGGATAAAAGGGCCAAAAGTGAGACAGAAAGTACAGAAATTTGGGGGGACAAATAAATGTAAGGTTGTGGTGATAGGAAAGATGATGATAAAGATAATGGTGATGAATTTAGTGACATCAAGACCCACCCAGAAATTACTGCCACCAATTTGAGTCCAACTCATAGTGATTTTACTGCAAAGTGTAGAATTGCTCTGGAGATTTCTGAGGTGATCACTATTCCACCCACTCATTCAGCCACACAGGTATGACCATGGCATCAATTCTGACATTGGGTGACCCTCCATGTCGAGCACAGTAGAACTGCTCCTTTGCGTTTCTGAAACTTTACTTCTTGAGGGGGAATCCTCGACCTTTCTCCTGGGCTGTGGCTGGTGGGTTCAAACAGCCGAGCTCACAGTTAACCCACTATGTCGTCTCCAGGGCTCCAGGACAGTCTTAGACTCAATGAAACAAATAAACTCCCTGCCTTGGAGTCTACGCTGCCTCATAGAGACCCTATTGGGCAAGGAAGAATCACTTCTGAGTAGAACTGTTTCCACCAATTTGTTATGGGAGTAAAGAACAATAGCAGGCAATACTAACTGATACACTTTTGCATCAAGCACCGTTCTAAGGAGTTGGAATCTCTCAATTTATTTATGTAACTCTAAGATTCTAATTTGGAAAATAGGATAGTTGGTGCTGTGGAATTTCATGGAGGCTTTACTACAAAATAAGTTTTTATTATCTGAGTCTAGGGCGTATTGCTATGAGAGAAATAGACTGTAAGAGTAGTGACCATAAACATAAAGGTTTAATCTGAGATTACTCCTGGGCTAGAGGCCCCCTGT
The DNA here is from genome assembly GCA_004026705.1 of Nesogale talazaci. NCBI lineage: Eukaryota > Metazoa > Chordata > Mammalia > Afrosoricida > Tenrecidae > Nesogale > Nesogale talazaci. Next base: position 20,501 of record PVJH01003167.1, read on the forward strand.
CTTTGTAGAGAGCAGTCAATATACTAAGGCTTGGTCTTCTCCCCTATCCACTCTGTGAGCCCTAGTCAAGCTTTTGTTGATAACACATGCATACGTTTATTATCTAGCCTAGACCTGGGTGTGTGTGCTCCACATTGAGCGTTCTCTTCCTGACCCAAGACAAGAGAACTTTGATTTCCTCTTTGCTTGTTCTTTATCAGTCATTCCTGGGCCTTGGCTCCGCTCTAGTCTTATTCACCCTAACACAATTTTCCTACAAGGAAGAGGATGCTTCCCCATGGAATCTGATGTGTCAGAAATTGATCTATGTTATTGTACTCTTCCCCGAGGAACAGCCACTTAAAATATATTCACAATGTAGATGAGAATTAAACTCAATCCACTGTGGATTCATCATCATTAGTGCAGACTCTCATTTAAATTAAGAGAAGACTACACTAATTTATGCTAATTGACACAAGATAGAGAAATCTGCCTGATGATTTTATGTACGTATACTATATACCTGTACTAAATATAGCCTTTTGAAAATCATCTTTTTACAGAAGTCCAAATTATGAATACTCACATCCACACATGCTTTTCCTTTACCATAATGCATGTACCCTGTTTTAATCTTCTAGAAAGGATGAAATTGCTGCATTGCCTGTGTGAATTCATTAAGCATTTTATCTATAGAGGTTACTCTAAACTCATGTACATATTTTTAGAATTGACTTTCACCCTGTATAGGAAGCAATTCACTTCTCTCTAGCTCTCTCTTCCTCTTTCTTTTCTCTCCTTCCCCCCTTTCTGGTCTAGTAAGGTGACAGTCCCACATGATACCCCATCCTTCTTCCACTCTAGAAGATCCACTGGAGGTCAGGGTGAAGTTCAATGCAGCTGAAGGAGATAAAGAAATCCATTATGGCAGCAGCTCTCTAGAGAGCCCCCCTGGGAAGAAACAGCTGACATGCACGCATGAGTTCCAGCAGGCTGCTGCCAAAATGCAGGCTGACACAGAATGCGGCGGTTTTGCCAGAACCTAGGCAAAGCCAATTTCAAGATCGCTGAGAATAAGATAATGCTTTCCCAAGGCTCTTCAACTCTGTGAATGGGAAAGCCTCAGAGTTCATTCACGAGAGAGCAGAGAAGGACCCGCACTGCTTCAAGCAAAGTGTCCAGCAGGAACCTGGGCATCACTGAGGGCAGTGCAAACAAGGCAAAGGAAGAAGACCATAACAAGGCAGAAGGCAGAGTGATTGGATATGAAAGACCCAAAGTTGGACTGCTTTGCCAATTTTACTAATTAACTACTTCCTATCCTTCCTCTTCCGCCTGCTCCAGTTGAGGAGGTGACCGAGAGGGGGGAAATATGAACACATTGGGTACATCTTTCCCCTCCTAATGTGCAAATCACAGGACGGGATATTTTATTATGCTCATCATCAAGAAATGCCCTTTGTTAACAGCTAACAAGAGACATAAAGTCAAGTCACTCTTTGAGTGGGAGATGTAGAGGAGGAAATGACTTGAGAGGACTTCCAAGGTGACAGTTTAGAAAAAGGGCCTTTATGGCTTTAAAAGATTGCTTCTAAAACCAACAAAATGCATGGAAATACAGCTCCTCACTAAGATTATGTAAATAGGTGTTTGCTCAAACAAACACTTGATATGGTATGTGACAACATTATAGTTATATAACAATATGACTCTGTGTTTGATGAATATTTAAGTGTTAATCAATTAAAAAGCCTAAATAAAGTAGGGTTTATGGATACGATGAGATATGCCAGGCTAAAATTGAAAAGTCTCAAGTACTTAAAAGAAAGAGCAAAATATACAGTACATTTCATTTCCATTTTGCATATGTATTAGTTTATATGTATTCAATAAATATTCATAGGGAGCCTATTGTTTGTAAAGCACTATGCCTGAAGATATGCACTGATAACATTCTATTATACCATACTAGAGATGGGCACTTGTAAATTCATAGAAAAAATATCTGAAATTATGTGCAGCACATTCTTATCAGAAAATATTTCTAAGGAAAAAATTATGATACCTCAAGTTGTAGTTTTATAAAGTTAGAAGAGAATACCCTGACATGGCAATCACACTGCTCTTGTTCTTAGATGCCATGCAGTAGGTTCCAGTTCACAGATGTCCCATGAACAACACAGCCTCGTGCTGTGTCATTCTCATAACTATTTTTATGCTTGAGCCCGCTATGTCATTCCAACTTGTCCAGGGTTTTCCATTGTTTTTGATGTCCCTCTATCAAGAATGATGCCCTTTTTTGGCTCAGTACCCTCTTGATAACACGTCCAAAGTATGTGAAAAGAAGTATCGCCATCCTTGCTTTCAAGAAGCTTCCTAAATAATTCATTTGGCTGTCATTAGATGCCATCAAATCCATTCCAACCCACTGATACCCTTTGCAGAACAGAAGGAAACACCATCCTTACAATCGTCCCTATTCTAAGCCCACTGATGCAGTGATTGTGTCAATTCATCTTCACTCCACGAGGGTCTTCCTTTTTTCATTGCCTTTTTACTTTACCAAGCAAGCATCATATCCTTGTTCAGGGCTACTCTCTCCTGACAATAGATCCAATGTACACATGGAGAAGTCTTGCTACCCTTGCCTCTTGATCCAGGCTTCTTCCAAGACAGATTGGTTTGTGACTTTAGCAGTCCATGGTATTCCTTTCCAGTACTACAAATCAATTCTTCTTTAGTTTTCCTTATTTACTGTCCAACTTTCACGTGCATTTAAGCTAAAGCAAAATACCTTGGCTTAGGTCAGGCGCACCTTTGTCCTCAAAGTTCACATCCTTGCATATCAGTACTCTAATAAGGTCATGTGCAGCACATTTGCCTAATGCAACATATCTTCAATCTCTTTTTGGGTGGCATTACTGCCCTCTGGTGGGAGTAGGAAGCCCAGTCTTGCTCCTAGAGAGCTGATGCTAGATTTGAACCACCAACCCAGTGGGCTACAGTCCTGCACACAACCACTATGACACTGGGGCTCAGCCTTCTTCAGTCTCTTAAGTGCTGCTCATATGAGCATTGATTTGGGATCGAAGCAAGAAAATATCTTTACCAAATTCAACCTTTTCTCCACTTTTCATAATATTACTTATTAACTAAGTTGTGTTGATTTTGATCTTCTTGACATCGTGTCATAATTCATGCTGAAGACAGCAATAATTGATCTTCACTAATGAATGCTTTAAGTTCTCTCTGCTTTTTGAATGAAGGTTGTTGTTAGGTGTTTACTTTTAAGTTAACGCTGACCCATATAAACCTTAAGTAAGCATGGTTCCTATACCTGAGCCCACGGATGCAGACATCGTGCCATTAGTTGAGGGACTTCTTATTTTTCACTGACTTTCCACTTTACCAAACATGATGTCTTTCTCCATGGACTGCTCTCTGCTAGCAATATGTCCAAAATATGTATTATGAAGTCTCATCATCACTGCTTCTAAAGCTCTAAGGAGTACCCTGCCTTTACTTCTTTCAAGACAGATCTGTATCTCATTTTAGCAGTCCATGGAATATTCAACATTATTTTCTAGCACCACAGTTCAAATGCAATGATTCTTATATGGTCTTCCTTCATTCATGTCCAACTTTCACATATATATGATGCAATGGAGAACTTCATGGCTTAGGGAGGCACACATAATTCACAAAGTATCATATTGCTCTTCAAAACTCTAAAGCAAGTTTGGGTCATCTGTATATTTCTGGTTGTTAATAATGCTTCTCCAATCCTGATACCACATTCTTTTTCATATAATCTAGCTTGACTAGTATTTTCACAGCATAAAAATTCAATAAAACAGTGAGAGGATACAATCATGATGCACCCCTTTCCTGATTTTAAATAATGTATGACTTCCTTGCTCTATTCACACAGTTGCCTATTGATCCATGTACAAGATCCTCATGGAGCCACTAAAATGTTCTGGAATTCCCATTCTTTTCAAGGTTATCCATAGTTTATTATGGTCTACACAGTCGAATGCTTTTGCCTAGCCAATGAGACAAATGTAAACATCTTTCTGTTATTTTCGACTTTGAGCCAAAACTCATTTGACATCAACAATGATATTCTTTGTTCCCTGTTCTCTTCTGAATCTGCCAAGAACTTACGATATTTTTCTGTTGATTTGTTGCTGCAATCACTGTTGGTTTTCAGAAACATTTTACTTGCCTGTGATACTGATAATATTCTTCTGCAGTTTGAGCATTCTTTTGGGTCATCTTTCTTAGAAATGAGCACCGATGTGTATCTCTAACAGTCAGTTGGCCAAGTAGTTGGTTTCAAAATTACTTGACTTAGATGAGTGTGTCTTAGCAGCTTGCTGAGACATTTCAATGGGTTCTTCAATAAATGAACCTTGAACTTCTTCCTTCATCAACATTGTTACTTACTCATATACTACCTCCCGAAATGGTGGACTGCCAACTATTTCTTTTTGGGACAGTGACTTTGTGTTTCTTTCTATTTTCCTTTGATTCTTCCTGCATCATCAATATTTTCCTGATAGGTTGTTGTTTTTTTTCTTTTTTTTCTTTATTTATTTTTTTAATTTTTTTTTTTTAGGCATCACTGCCCTCAAGTGGTGGGAGTAGGAGGCCCAGCCTTTGCTCCTGGGAGCCAGAATTGAACCTCCGTCCCAGTGGGCCGCAGTTCCCCGCACCATCACTACGCCACCGGGGCTCAGCCCTGTTGTTGTTTTTTTCAAAGCCCCTGATAGGTTTTTTTAAATAGTACAACTATAGTCTTAAATGTTATCGTGAGTTATTTCAATTTCAGATATATTGAATGTGTTCACTTTTTTAGGACTTTACACATTTCATTATAATATTTGCATTTCTGAATTGACCTTTGGAATTTTATATTCAGTTCTTTGGCTTCATCCCATCTTCCACTTGCTTTAGCTACTCTATGATGAGCAGATGGTCTAGGACTTCAGGTGGGACAGAATCAAGGTTGTATTTTGGCTTATGAACTTGTTTTATTTTCCTCAGATTTATCCTGAACATACATATGGGCAATTGATGGTTTGTTCCATTGGCAGTCCCCGATCCAGTGTTTGTTGCTGACATTGAGTCTCTATTATATCTTCTCACAGATGTAGTTAATTCAATTTCTAGGATTTGCCTTCTGGGGAAATCCGTGTGTATAGTCACTTGTACATTGAAAAAGGTATTTGCTATGAATAACTTTCAGTTTTGCAAAATTCTATGATGGTGTCTCGAGCTTCATTCTGATCATCAAATACTATGATTTCCAACTTTTATTGATGTCTCTATGATTCCCACTTTTGAATTTCAATCACCAATAACTAACTATGCATCTTGGTTGAATGTTTGATCAATTTCTGACAGGGAGAATCCTTCAATTGTCTTTCAGTTTATTACACTGTGGCAGTTTATGTGTTTCGATGATATCGGAAGCTATGAATTGGTATTTCAAATGCCATCAAAGTCACCCAAAGAGAACAGGTTTCAATGAAGTCTACAGACTAAGAATATACAACGAATGACTGGACTCCCCACATTGAAGCAAAAGCTGCTGAGAACCTCATATATAGTTTTGAAACATTGTCGGACTCCAAAGGCCTAAAGTATGAAGGAGAACATTGTCAGAGATAGTACCAGAGGACGAGCCCCTCAGGTGTGAGGGCGGTCACATTTCTGAGAAAACAGCTTCTGCTCAATCACAATTTGAGGAGCCTTCCAGGTTTTCATTTGCTGAGTTGGTACAACTCAAGGTAAAGAGCAGCAGCTAAAAATTTGACGAATGTCCAGAACTTGCAATAGGTGAAGTACGAACCTTGTGAAAATTGGAAGTTTTCTAAAATGAAATGGAAAGCATATACTATGCATTGGTGAATGCAATGGACTGGTTTGGGCTCTTTTGAATCAGGAAACTATATGATGTATTATTCCAAGAATAACACAATCGAGAGGAATGGTGTGGCATTCCATTGTCAAGTTGACAGTGCAAAAATCCATCATGAAGTACAATGCTGCTTGTGATGATAGGACTAGTTTTCTTTGCCATCATGAAAATCCAAGCAATAAAATATTTATTAAAATTTATGCAACAACCACAGAAACTAGTTGTGGCAATCATGTGCTTATGTTACTTTTATGGTTGAAATGCAGGGGTGGAGTCTAGCCTGTTAATTTGGACATAGCCATTGAGTAGCCAATGAGACCTCTATGTGGGCATGGCTTTTTCCTGAGACTTCTGGGAAATCTCGCGATATTTCCCTTGTGAAGATGAGAAGCTATCTTCCCCAGTTTTGGGGAGTTAGTCTTAGAGAAGATAATCACGGACAAGACAAGATGGCAGCGTTCAAGAAGCTGGAGGAGCTGGCGGAGAGACCACATGGCTTTGCCCTGATGGAGCCAGATCTCTGAAGCTGAGGCAGTCACATAGAGGCCTCTGCCAGTGATGAGTTGCTTCTGCTGTTGATGGACACTGAGTCCTGGAAGCAGGGAGCCATGTGGAGACCCCTGCCAGTGCCAGGATGCTGCACTCACTGACCTGTGACTTTGTGAGTCGGAAGGAGACTTTATAGATTGATTTCAGGCATATGGTTAATATTGGACTTTGAACTGGACTGGGTTCAATGTCCTGTTCCTCTTGTATATAAACCTTTTCCTTATATCTATATGCATGTCTATGAAATTTGTTCCTCTAGTTTACCCGGACTGACACACTAGTTATTGGGAAATTCAAGAATCTTAGCAAATAAGTGCAGTCAGAAACTGATTGTTTATGGTGTTTTCAATATCCTCCAACATTCAAAAGCTTCAAGTCTTCTTGATCTTCCTTCTCAAGGTCATAATTTGGTTCTTATGAACCTATTTAATTTTCTTCAACTTCAACCCAAACTTACAACTGAATTATTGATGGTTTGTTTCCAGTTTTCCTCAGATTTATTTTACCTTCCTGAATTGTGTCTTTCCACAGATTAAAGAATTCAATTTCTGTGTATCCTATCTAGAAAACACCATGAGCCTAGTCACCTTTTTCATTACTAAAATGGTATTTGTAATGAAGTCATTGAACTCGCAAAATTCTATCATGGGTTCTCTAGCTTCATTTCTATCACCTAGGACCTATTTTAGAACTATTGTGCCTTCTATGTTTCCAATTTTTTCATTCCAATTACCAATAATTATCAATGCATTTTGCATGTTTGATCAATTTCAAACTGATATTTGTAAAATGCTTTACTTTCTTCATCACTATGTTTAGTGGTTGCTGAATGAATTTGAATAATAATTATATTGATTGGATTTCCTTGATGACATTTTACTTGAAGATAGATCCTGAAGTGTCTTTTTCTGAAAATTAACATCATGCTATATTCTTGAATCTGTTACTCCTGGCATAATAAATCATTTGAGTGCCTGATTGAAAATGTCCAGCTCATTAATACCTAGGATATTGATCTTTATGCATTCCATTTTATTTTGATGACTTCCAATTTTCCTAGATTCATACTTTGGACAGTCCGACTTCCAATTATTAAAAGATGTTTACAGATGTTTCTTCTTTTCTTTTATTTTTTGAGGGGGGCATCACTGTCTCTGGTGGGATGTTTCTTCTTTTCATTTTGAATCATGCCCCACGAGGAAATGAAGTCCTGAAGTCTCTACTCCTGAAGGCCACAGAAGGCTACTCTATCCAAGGCTTTATGATCACTTTTTCTTTTATAAGACAGCTCTTCATCAATAATAATGACTTATAATTTGAGGAGCTCATTTTTGGCAGTAACTCTGAAGTAACTCTGACACTTTTTAGTGAATATGGAAATTTTGCATTTGCAAATAATTTTTTTAAGTTAAATATAACAGAAAGATACTTTGGGCACTAATTAAGACCCAAATACTAACTATTAATATGTTAGGTACCAACAATTTCATCCCACCCCATAGCAATCTTGTGCACATCATCCTGGAACACTGTCTGATCCTGAGCATGCTCACAATTATCCCTATGCTTGAGCCCATTGCCAAGTCATCGCTTAAAGCTGCCTTTGTTTCAATTAAAAAAATTTTAAAGACATTTTTAGCATCTAGTGGAGGGTAATATATTCTACTCCTGAGGTTTCTCTGGAAATAAATTGGAATAGCAATACAGATGCGTTCACATATAGTGATAAATCAACAAATGCTAGGAAGTTTAAAATAATTATTATTAATATATAACGATAAATATTAATATATAATGATAAAAATTATATATTATTAATATATAATGATAAAAACTGGCTAGCCAGTGGTAAAGGGTAGGTAGACATGTGAATCAATTACAATGTAGTTCAGTAAGAGTCATTCAGTAAGACCTAATCAGAATCTGTATAATTAGGAATCATACTGTAGTAAGTGTACTTCACTGTTAATTGATGGTTCATGTGTAAGTAGTTCATGTAATGAAATAATTGCATGGAAATAGAATTCTCATTACACTTCTAATATACAGTAGAATATTTAAAGGCTGCAAAAATCAATAATTTAATAATGTGATGATCAATAAAGAATAAATGCAAAATTCATGAAAGTATGAGATATTAGGCACTGATGTTTTTTCAAGTTCATAGATAATGTAGTTAAGTAGACATCCTCAGGAAAAATCATTATCCATTCATTTTCCTAATAAATATTGATTGAAAATCTACCATCTATTGATCTGGTTGGTATAGACACAGCTGTGATCAAAACAATGCTCAAAAAATAATCTTTGTGTTTCTGGTGATTTCATTCTGTAGTTCATGGTCCTTCTGTGTCCATGGTAGGTGGTATGCATTTATATACATATATATATTATAGAGACTAAGTAGCAGATTGTCTGGGTTAATTTTTTCAACTACTTCATTTTCCAGCTTTGAAATCCTAAAATGTCATTCATGACTTTGGAATGTTTCATTTATCTTCTAAGTAAACTTGATTAAAAGGAATTAATAATTCATTTGTATTCTCTGAGAATAAGCTGTGACCTGTTAGTGTTCAACCAACATATGAGCTACCTGAAAGGTCACTACACCTAAGATTAAACATTAGGCATAAACGTACAAAAATCCCATATTGATATTCAATAGAACCTCTATTATGTCATTTTATCTATAAAATTAATAACTGCCCATAGCCCCAATATTATTAACTCACAATACAACGTTATGTAAGTCTTGGGTTCACCTGGGTCTGAAAACCATTACAAAATTGAAGTATTCTGAATTTGTGTCATTTGTACCATTCTCATTTTAATTATCAATAAACGATTTCAAAGGATATGTTTTTTATTTCACATTAATTTAACCATATGGACAGATATAAAATATAATTTATGTTAAAATTCATTTCTGATTCTGAATACCTGCTCCAATTCATTCTCTTCTATATCACATACCAGCAAAATCTGTCTATATACTAAAGAATTGATAATGTCTAGAGTCCTGACCTTAGTTCATTTATTATCTTTATCTTTTTGGCTTTCCTGAGTCAATTCTAATCTCATGGTTTTAGTTACTAATTATTATTGCCTAACCTCTGTCCCCAAGTTGCAGATTCGGGGGCCCAAATAATTGAAACTCTATTACTGATCTAATTATATAATCTCCATTAAAGATACTATTTTCCAGAGTCTAGATAGGAAAAGCCCCTTCTGTTCAACTTTCTCACCATATCCAATCACATCTTCCAAGTTTCGAATACTATGAAGTATTAATTCCTTCCTTTCTGTGACAAACAGAACTTCCCTTATTTTTCAAGTTTTCTCTCATCTCCAAGAAAATGATACCTCTTGATTTGGCTCTCTGCTACCATACTTGTGGGTCTTCCGACCTGATCTCCATAATCCCTCTAAAGTGAATCATTAAAATAAACTTCATATGGATTATATCACCTGTGCTATTTCATGACAGTGGCTTCTTTTGCCTTAAAATATTACCTGAGAAGAGACCACAGCCACACAGATGAAGCACAACAGCCAGTGTGGTCATATGGTGGTGAAAGTGGTGAAAGGTCTAGGCAATAGACATCAAATGGGGGAAAACAAACAAACATACATCCTGGGTGCACACATCCCCAAGGTACCCACTGAGGACATATAGGAGCATGAGCAAGGGTGGTGAAAAAAGCAGATGGTGCCCAGCTATCAAAAGATAAAGCATCCGAGGTCTTAAAGGCTTGAGCATAAACAAGCAGCCATCTGGCTCAGAAGCAACAAAACCCACCATAAAAGAAGATCACTTGCCTGTGCAAAAATGAGGTGCTGAGACAATCCGGTATCAAAGAACAAAAATCAAAAGTTAATTGGGAGACCAACTGACACCCGATATAGCTGAAGACAAATGGATACAGAGGCAGAGTAGAAAAAAACGATGGTGCCCAGCTACCAAATGAATGAATACAGATATCAAGCACCAAAGAACAAGAATCACATCATTACAAAGGAGGGGGAGAGCAGGGTGGGAATGTAAGGCCCACTGGTGGGTAATTGGTCACCCCTTTAGAGGGGAGTCACGGGGAGTAGACAAACTAGTCAAGGTACAGCCAGGCAGTGATGATGCACACAAGTTCCCTCTAGTTCATGAAGCCTTCCTCCTCGCGCCCCCCCCCCCCACCACCAACCATCATGGTTCCAACTCTACCTTACAAATCCAGATGGACTGGAGAAGGTATAGTAGTATAGAGCAGAGCTGGAGATATGGGGAAAGCAAGATGGATGAGCCCCTTCGGGTCAATGGTTAGATTGGAGATGTTGGAAGGGTAGAGAGAAGGTGGGGTAGAGAGTTGGAACCAACGGCAAGGATATACACATAAGCCCCTATTTGAAGGATGGGCATCAAAGGAGTGGGTTGAGGAGTGGTTGGGCAGTGTAAGATATGACAGAACAATAACAATGTATAAAGTATTGAGGGTTGGTGGGGAGGAGAGAGCAGGGGAAGAGGGGAAGGGATGAAAAAGCCGATACTAGGGGCTTAAGGGAAAAAGCGGACAATTGCAGAACGATAATAGAAGTGGACATGTGAGGGTGCTTGACACAGTATGTTTATTTATGTATTGTGAAAAATGATGTATGAGCGCCCAATAAAATGATTTTTAAAAAATGTTATAACAACCATCCATTTCCTCAATTTAAGCTCCATAGTCATCTGAATCATACTGATTGAATTTCATTATGTGAATACGTTTAACCAGAGATTTACTAACTTTGAATTGTATGCTTAGGATGTGTCATAGTTGATAATTCAGTTTTTCTCCATTCCAGTACTATTCACTAAATTGGACCAAGCTAAAATATAGTCATCATTATGTTATATTTTCTTCCCACACCTCCTACTTAAAATCCATCATTAAGTCCTTTGTAATTTACTTAAAACATAAACTAGAGATGTTAAGCACATTTGCAAGTGCTTGAGGGTTTAACCTTATGTTAGGGAAAGGAAATATTTCTTTACTACAACAAGTAAGAGTTCACATTTTCAAGTCTGTTGTCCACCCCTTGAACTCATCACATACTATAATGCACAGTTTTTCAGACTCTAGATATCAGAGATAAATTGGAGAGATTTACATCTGCTGCTTCCTCTCTCAAAATGCACATGCTCAAAATATTAATAAGGTGCATTTTTCTCTCCTTGAAGAGAAGGTCTTGAATCTTTGCTGCTCTGCATTATCTTTATTATTCATCTGATCACTCCTTTGTTTTCAACCAAATATGCACTATTTCACTTTTTGTCAGTCTGTCAATTGTGCTGGGTCGAATGCTGTTCTGATACTATGCCACTGATATCGCTATTACCAGAATGCTCCTTAGAAGTAAAGATTGAGACACTTTGTCTTACATACTTTGGACATATTATAAGGAGAGACCAGTCCCTGGGAAGCACCAAGCTTGGTAAAGTGTAAGATCAGGAAAAAGGAGGAAGTGCCTCTATCAAGTGACAGATGCTGTGGCTGTAACTATCAGCTCAAACACCAACAATTGTGTGAATGGTATAAGAATAAGCAGTGGTTTGGGGGAGGTAGGGTGTATTTTGTTATTTTCTCTCGTGTTCAGAGGATCATTAACAATAAAGCAAGCACACATCATTGATTTCTTGTATTCCCTCAGTAGAACATTAATACAATAAGGGTCTCGGGGTTTTTCGTTAGCTTGTGTTGTAAGTTGCAACTCTCTCCATCACCAGGTTTAACAAAGTTCATGGTATAGATATGAATTCAATAAATGTCTGCTAAATAGACCCAGGATCCTGAAGAATTTCAACATCATGAGGCTTGTTACCAAAACACACATACTGGAAACAATCACCCACTAATAAATGTGGTGTGCATAAGGTCACTGTGTGTCAGAACCTATTTAACAGCACCACGCAGTAACGATGGCAATAAAATGAAATGACTTGCTACGATGCTTCCATCTATCGTGTTGTTAGCACCGACCCCGCAGGAGCGGAGAAGTAATTATGTAGAGGACTCTTCACTCAAGGATGGGTGAGCTTGCTGTTCTGTTTGGTTAAATGTGAGCCATCCCAGAAGTACAGATGATGGACCCTTGGGCTATTGGCCTTTGGTGGACCCCATGAGGACCTTTGCCAGCAAGCTTTATGACACTTGCCTCAGGAGGACAGATACCAGTGGGCAGCAAGCCTGAGAGGCTGGAAACAGAGAGAGACACTGCAGCTGGCAAGGCAGAGAATGAAGAGAAGTTGTTGTGAACAAAATGGTTCTATCCTTAATGTTATTCAATTCTGACCCGTGGTAACCTATTCACTTCCCTAATAATGCTGTGTAATCATGAATATTGCCTATAAGTTCTTGCCTATAATTTTCAAGCCCAACAGAGAAGCAAAGTATAGTTAAAGGTATGCTGGGTGTTGGAATAAAATTTTAAAAAAAAGACATAAAATGCATAGGTATGTCTGCCGTTGGTCTCACAGGCATTCTGGTTGTACAGCTGTGGGATTGTATTTTACTTCTCCTGTGTGTAAGGGTCACTGGGAGTATGGGGGGGTGATGACTTGCGCTGCTAAGGACAAGTTCAGCAGTTCACCCCACAAATTGTTTGCTGAGAGAAAATGAGGCTTCCGGATCTTGTAAATAGTGATAGACTGAGAAACCCACTGGGCCACTTGTAAGCTGACCTACAGGGAGTGAAGGTGGACTTGATGGAATGGATTCGGCTTTTGGTTTTCTCTTGTGTAGCCAGGGGAGCTCAGGAATGGTCCCTGCACCACTTTATCGTGCATATTATAGTATTATGCGGGGCAGGACAGAGGTAGATGCTTCTGGTCCGCATGAGAGGGAATGCGCGGGGTATCAGCACCACACGAGTAAGAGAACAATGGAATGCTAGCAACGCACCAGCTGCTATGCTTCAATGGGAACTTCAGCTGAGTGGTGTAATGGCTGTCATTTAAAGAGGCTGCTCAATTTAGTGTCCTGCTGCTAGCAAAAGGAGCTGAAATATGCCAATTAGTCCTCTAGCAGCACCCACGTTCATGCCATCTCTGCCTGAGATATGCTGTCCTATAGGGTGACCGTAGGTCATTATCAAGCCCATGACAGTTGGTTTCACCTTTAGAATGGTGTTTCACTAGGTAAAACCTGGGACTTCACAGTCTCTGTGAAAAGTTCTCATCATTAGCATAATCTTGCATATGAAGTTCATATTTTTCCCCAGAATCATTGTTTACAATAATTAAATATTATAGCTTTGCCATAAATTAAGTCATCAATCTAATATTATATTATTTTGGTATGTTTTATTTCCACAACACTACTGTTTTCTATACTAACCACATTCAAATGGGTTTTTAAAAAAATTTCCATAAGGATCTAAACATAGATGTATCTTATCTACATTACACACAGATTGCCAAACATATAGATGTAGGCACAAGTAGAAATGAGTGTGTGGTTGAAATAAAGCTACCTTTAGAATAAAATATATTTTCCAGGTGCTTAGAATTATTATTAATGACTTTTTAAAAGTGCTCAGTTATTATTATTATTTTTGTAACTCAGTGGGTTTTTAGGAAGGACAGGAGAATTTTCAGGTTTTACAGTCTCAGGTTTTAGGGAAGCAAGTCAAGGTATGTGAAAACTGTGCTGGGCCTTACAGCTGGTCATGAGCAAGTTCGGGGAACAGTGTACCCTTATAGTTCCTTTTTTAAAAAAAAAATCTATTCCCTATTTTAACCATTTCTGTCATGAAGAAAACCACCTGAATCTATTGAAAGACAACAGGCTCTCTATGAGTCTTTTTGAATAAAAAATATAGAATTCCAGAATTTTTCAACCAAATCTGGAGATGTATAGGAAATTTCCTACTAATTACTAATTTATCTTTAATTTAATAAGAGAAAAATTTCTTGCAGTGGATTTAGACTAGTAACATTAATCTAAACTTAGGACTGATAAGTTGCTAAGTTGAAGAATTATCTCCAATTGCTATAATCTGAACTTGTTTTAAAATATTGAGATTAATACCTTTTAATTTTAAAACCTGGTGTAGAAAAGCAAGAATCTCAAATTCAGAAAACCTGGTTTGACTCCCCCACCCTCAGTAAAAAGAAATACGATTAACAAGTTCATTGAGCACATGACAACAATGAAAATAAATAATATCAATAGAAATTCATAGTGGGAAAATCTGAAGGGTGAATTTAAAAACTATTTGAAAAATAATTAATGTATCCAGAATTTGTCCCTTAAGCTTTTACTTTCCAGTAATATAACTGTACATTAGAAGAAGATTATTTTTGCATGTGCAAATTTGACTGAAAAACAGAATGCTACAATTTTTTAATTAGGCTTTTTCTTTGTTAAATTTTATTTAGACTATATTAATTATATCAAATATTGATGTACTAATTAAAATATTCAGAAGGTAAATAGACCATATTCACAATAATTAAGAAATTTAATAATCCAAATGGATTCATATGAATTGAAATTTGGCTTTAATAACACATAATAGGAATTAATTTTAATGTGAAAATGCAATATGTGAGTGATAAGTGATATTACGTTCATTCTGCCCATAGGCCTGTATGCTAAACAGTAGAGCCTATATGTCTATTGAGGACTAGAAAACACTTTCCACACCTCCTGACATTTTATTGCATTAAACTTTCACAGCTACTTGGTCTCTGTACTTATGACTCTTTCTGTATGCTGCTGTTGATAATGGAATACAAGAAGGTACCACCGCCACCCCCTCAGGGATATTTTTTCCAAAGCTGTGTATTTAAATGTATTTACAAAATAACTTTATCACCTTCAAAATACTCTCCATTATACTTAATAAAATTTTCAAATCTGCAATTGCATTGTTGGAAATACTTTAACCTCATCTGTTTGGATGACTAACAGTACCTCCCTCATTCTTTCTTCACCTCCTCTACTTTGTCAATTCACTGTCCTTTCATGTCCCTCTCCATTCACAGAAACAAACAGAAGTTGCACAGAGCAATGTCAGGTGAGTAAGTAAGAGAGACAAGACGTTTTTGCCAAAGACTGGTGCACTGCGATTGTGGTGGCAAAAACCAGTCCTTATCTTCCACAAATCAGGCTACACAATCTTTTCAGAACCTCTGAGGTTCATTGAAACTGCTTTTAGGAAAAAAATTCACTGGGACCAGAGAGAACCTTTCCAGATGATGCCATTACCCTAGCAGCAAAAATGCATACTATGAAGGCTCTGATCAGCAGGCTTTTATTCCCCCTCCATTGTTTTGGGTATATCCCTCATATTTGCTTCTGTGCTTTGCCTGGAAAAAAAGCATTCTATGTTAGATGTGATTTTTATTTTTGTAAACATGGATATAGCCCATATTTACTATCCCAATATTTTTTAATACTTAGTGAGGTTTATTGCTTTCACCATGTAGTGACACTGTAATCATTATGCATTTCAACTTTTCTGTCACCCTTAACTGAAGCCCCATGTCAACTAAGAAATGATTTCTATCCATTTTTACCATACATATTTGATAACCCCAAATAGATGTTATCTGTATACAGTTGTTCCTTCTTTCTTTTCTTCAATATTTCACAGAAGTGGGGTTTTACAATATTTGTCCCGTTTTCCATGTAGAAGCCCTGGCTGCGAAGTGGCTAGATGCTGGATTGTGATTTTCAAGGTCAGCAGTTCAAAACCACCAGCCTGTTTCGTGGGAGAAAAGCAGGCCTTTCTTCTCCCATAAACAGAGCTCGAAAATTGAGAGGGGGTTCTATCCTGTACTACAGGGTCACTGTGAATTAGCATCAACTCAAGGCAGCGAGGTTGAATTTGGTATTTCAATCAGCATTGTGTTTTCAAGATTCACCTATCAATGAGCATTTCTCAGGACTTATGTCTACTCATAGCCAAGTATTACCCCAAATGTATGCACTTATATATAGCAAATTTTATTTATTTATTTGTCTGTTGGTGGAAATTTAGCCTGCTTCTGTTTATTGACTTCTGTTAAAATGTTACTGTAATATCCATATACATGTTTGTATTTCTTCTTTAGATTCTGTTGGGTGTTCCCTTAAAAGAAGATGACTCAGCCCTCAGAAAATTCTGCTTCATCATTGAAGGCCCTCAAACAGAATTTTCCACAGCAACAATATCGTCTGAAAAATCCCAGTAGCAATTAGTGCAAACTCCTCTCTACAAAGCTTGGTAGGCTTTAAATGAAAGATTTTTAATATAGTTTCACATATCGTATAATTTATTTACAAAATATATGTACTTTAGTGGCTTTTAGTATATGAAAAGTCAAAAGGTATTGTAACAAAATCAAACAAAACTTTATGAAACAAGGATAAGAAAATATGCAGCTGTCATTTGTAGATTGCCTTCATAAATGCCCATCCATGTCCACCAGAAGTAGTTCCATCTAACTAGTCTTTCCTCACTGATGCCCTGGTAGCACAGTGATTGCTCGCTGGTCTGCTAATAGCGAGGTCAGCAGTTTAAAACCACCAACTGTCTTTTCCAAGACGGGGTTTTCTGTTTCCATAAAAAGTCCCCATCTCAAGATCCCACAAGTGCAGTTCTACTCTGTCCTGTAGGGTGGCGGTGAGTTTGAGTTAACTTGATGGCAGTGAGTTTTATACCCCGAGCCCTTCCTCAACCAACCCTGTGATCTTCCATTCACTCCACCTTAAAATGATAGTTCAGAAATATTCAATGAATTCAAATTCTTTTGCTTTTAAATATTCTTTGAATTTGGGAACAAAGAGAAGGAGCCAAGATGAGAGCCATAGGCTGTATAGTATAATGTTACTCAATTAAATAATTGGAGAACAGAAACTGCTACAATCAAAACAAATGTAGTGGCATTTGAGTAAGCTATTTTTTTTTAAAGTTCCTCAGTGCAACTTTCTGGACATTTCTTACCAATGGCATTTTTAGTGTTTTAAAGCTACTTTTTATGTGATCATCCTCTGTTTTTAAGTAAAATCTATGAAGATGTACTCTTTAGATTCTCCAAACATACCATAATCTTCTCAACTGATCTCTCTGCCATCAACTCAATGAACCAAGCATATCCATTTAGAAGTCACAGTTTTATTAGGACATCCATCCATTCATTTATTCATTATTAAAGAACCTGAGAATGAAGATAAGGATATTACACGAAAAGTTGTCTACAGTGACACAATGATCAGAGAGGCCTTTTAAAATAGGATGGTAGCGATAAGTTTTTAGGAGATTGATAAAAAAATAACAGGGTCTAAAAAGGGAAATGATCATGGGAATGAAAAGCTTTATGCTCCATTTTAAGGACACATATTAGTCATTCTGGTTCAGCAAGCGTTGTTCTGCCTTTGTGAATGTTCTTGAAAGTTTTGCCTCACTTTTAATCCTCATTGTCTAACCTCTTAAGTTTGCAATCTGTACAAATGAAAATTCCATGTATTTTAGTCAGAAATGCTATCCTGTATTGGTATGCTTTCCATTTCACAACAGCATTTGTAATTGTATACCCGTGCCAAATTAATAAAATCACCATGTATCCCATGTTGAATAGTTGTCTTTGTTCGCAAACAATGAAAAGGATTTTGTAACGTAAACTAGGTTCACATATACATCATAGGAATATAAACTGACTTTGACCTCACACTTGTGAGTTGGTCTGCCATTCAAGTAATTTGGAATTCAAAGAATGAGCTTTCTAATCCCATATGACAATCTCAGTCTCAGAAACACACAAGGGATCATCACAAGCCAGCAATGGCTCAATGACAGTAAGTTCAGTTGAAATCTAAGGACAATTAGTTCTAAAAACAAGGTCTTACTTGATATTTGTCCCCCTGAAGAAAATACTGACGATTGGGATGTTACTGCAAAGTGTGGTGAAGAAATCACATGGTGGTTGACTGTTGGAAAGAATAGTCTCTGGGGTATTAAAGGTTTGTCTTAAAACAAACACCCATATAAGTAATATTTCAGCTAAGTCCACCCTGAAAAAGCACACCAGAATTTGTGATTGAAAGAAAGAAAATAAGATACAAGACCAGAGGAAGGAGAAGTGTTATAACTTAAATTTTGAGCACCCAGTTTGAGAAAGACTATGGATGACAGTGAAAGCCCAAAATCTTTCTGCAGTGGCCCCACTTGTATGAATACTCTGGTGAATCCTGTTGGACCATTGACCAGGGATTTGAATAACCGTGTTATAAGATAGGGTGCATTGGTACATGGATTAATCAGGTTGAGTTAGGCTAAAATATAGCACTTTATCGTTTGTTCTCCCTTTTGACTCATTTTAATTTTTATTTTAATATTTTTTACCTTATTTTTTAATTGAGGTTTTTCCTCTGCTTTATTTTGTTTTGTTTGGGCTTTGTAATTTATGTTTTGTAAGTTTTTCTGTAGGTAGGATCCAGGATATGTAAACTACAGAAATCATAATTGGATTAATAGTTTTACAGGGTTATAGCAGGGGAGGTTAGAGCTAAGTGAAGAGCTAATGATACTGAGTATAAAAAATGAAATGTACTAAAATTGACTGTGGTTATGTGCAAAAATCTTTTTAATGATTAAACCATTCAATTTTATGGTATGTGAATATTGTCAATAAAATCATAGCTATTATTTTCTGGGTAAAGGTCATTCAACAACAGTTGTAGCAGCATGTCAACAGAGTGTTGCTAGAAATTCAATCCAGTTTCAAAAAAGGACATGGAATATTCAGGTGAGGATGTGGGTATCATTGCTGATGCCAGATGGATCTTGGCTGAAATGATAGGATAGTAGAAAAAACTACTAGTTGTGTTTTATCACCTGTGCAAAGACATTTATCTGTGTGAATCAGCCATGGATAGCTTTGAGAAGCATGGGAAGTACAGACACCTTTCTGTGTTCGTGTGCAAGCATGATCTGTACAAGAAAATGGCACATGACTCTATCCTGCACCATCCTCACATGTGTTCCAATGTATGGGTCATTGTTGCAACCACTGTGTCAGTCCAGATTGAGGAAACGATTCTTTTTCACTGCCCCTCTACTATCACAAGCATGGATGATCTCTTGAGAAGAATGGGAATTCCAGAACCATTAACTGTACTCATATAGAAACTGTACATGAAAAAATAGATTGTAATGCAAACAGGACAAGGGCATATTGCATGGTTTAAAAATCAAGAAAGGTGCATGTCTATTATACTAATTCAATATTATACAAATTTGCTAAGCAAATAAACAGAAAAACTGGATTACATAAAGAATAATTTGGCATCAGTATTAAAGGAAAGCTTATTAGCAACCTGCAGATGACACAAAGTTGCTGGCTGCACATGATAAGAACTTGATGAAAATCAAGGTTTACAACCTTCAAAACGGACTACAACTTAAAGTTAAAAAGACTCAAATCCTCAAAATGGGACAAATAGTAAACATCATGATAAATGGAGAAAGATTGAAGCTATTGAGAATGTTGTCTTGCTTGGATTCACAAACAATGCTCATGAAAGCAGCAGTGCCCTCCCCCAATAAAAAATCAATCAACACAGTTTGTTGGGAAATATGATGCATAAAACTTCTTTGAAGTTTTTTTTTGGGGGGAGGGGAAGCAAAGACTTTAAGGACTAGAACGTGCCTGCTCGAAGACATGATTTTCAATGACCTCACATGCATGTAAAAAAATGGACCTTGAATAAGGATGATCAAAGAAGAATTAATGCACGTAAATTTTGATGGCGATAAAGAATATTGAAAGTACCATTGACTACCAAAAGAACAAAGGAATCTATTTCAAAGAATTACAGACAGAACACTTTTTTGGAAGCAAGCAATGCAAAACTCTATCTCATATAAAGGATCCCTGCATGGCTTAAAGTTAGTAAGAGTGTTTTGAGGTTATATCCTAAACTATACTCATTCTGTCTGTATTTTGAATAAGCAAGGAGAGAAATTGGATTTTATGAAAATGGCTACATCATGATGATAAGACGAAGACCTATTAATAACCTGTGATATGCAGGTGATGCAACCTTGATTGCAGTGGTAGTTATATAAACTGGTGTCAGTTTGGGACTTGAGAGAATTAAGCGTGAAGGGGTGTAGTCGACTCTGTCAATCAGGTTATAGGCAATCAGATCTCTGTGTGGGCATGGTCTTCCCCAGAGAAATCTGGGAAATCTCAATTTCCTCCTTGGAGGTGCAATGCCCTGGGAGCTGGAGAATCCACATGGACCTACCCTGATGCAACCAGGCTGCTGGAGATGGAGAAGCCATGTAGACACACATGACAGCGCTGAGATGCTTATAGTACAGCTGGATTCACAAGACTTCCAGCCAACTGGCCATGATCCTATGGCATTGGCATCATTGCAAGTATTTTGTGAGTCTGAAGAGGAATTTTTAGATTGGTATCAGACAGATGGACTAATATTAGATTTATTAACTTGATCTGGACTAGGCTGGTGTGATTTATTAACAATCAATTGTTCTTGCATATAAATCTTTCTTATATACATATGAGTGTCTATGAACTTGTTTCTCTGGTCTACTCAGACTAGCACAATTGTTGAAAGTGAGAAGGACTTGAACACTTTGTGATAAAGTTCAAGGATTCAGGATTCAATATGGATTCAACCTAACATAAATAAATAAATACATAAAAAATATTTATGGTTGGGCTAATATATAAAGTCATGAAAAAACTAGAAAAGATTGAAGTTGTCAAGGATTTCATCTTGCTTGGATTTATGAGCAATGACTATGGAAGCAGTATTCATGAAATCAAATGACACATTTAATTGGGTAAATTTGCTACACAGGAACTCTTTTAAGTATTAAAAAGAAAGGGGAGCTAATACGAAGGGCTTAATTAGAAAGCAAATGCTTTGAGAATGATAAGGGCAGCAAATGTACAAATGAGCTTGACCTACAAAGGATGGATGGATGGATTACGATAAGAGCTTTATGATCCCCCAATAAAATTATTTTTTTTACAAAGAAAAGAAAAGACAGGATGTCAACTCATGGAATAAGGGGTTCCTGACCACACTCTGGTATTTTTAATGTTCTCATATGCATGTGAAGTTGGACAATGAGTAAGGGAAACATAAGATGAATTGTTGTATTTGACTATGATTCTAGAAAAGAATTGTGAAAATATAAAATGCTTCTTAAAGAACAAACATTTTTGCCTTAGAAGAAGTAAAATCAGGATGACCCCAAATGGTAATACTGGTAAGACCCTCTCTCATACTTTGCTCACTTTACCAGGAAGATCAGTCTCAGGAAAATAAACATCATGTTGGATAAACCAAAAAGGAAAGAAGATATCAGTGTGATGAATTGACAAGATGGCTGTGACAATGGGCAAAAACATGAAAATTTTAAGGTTATGAAGGACTGACCAGTGTTTCTCACTGATGCACATATCATCCCTGGGTAGGAATTGTCTGGATGGCATCTAAAGACCACATATAACGTGGTATGATACAAAATGAATCGTCATTGACTTTATAGTGGAGATGGCTTTGTTTTTGTTTTTTTTGACCGGTGATGTTAGAAATGTCCATAATTCACAAATATTTCAGCTAATGAATATGTGAACAAATAAATGAATATGGTAATGTTTGCATAAAACATTCAAATGTGAAGACCTTGAATAATAAAATCACAAAAGCTAAGCAAAGCTAGGGAATAGGTTATATACTTTGGGACACTAAGCAAACAGAATGCCAGATGTTTGCAAAACACTTCAAAGGTTACAAAATGCCTTTATATTCTTTATTGCTCTTATGTATTTATTTTATGTAAATATTTTTAACATTTAGTATGCTTTAGTCTCCATGTAAACAACTGGGTATACCTTCCCACGGAGAGACAAACATTCAAGTAAATAAACAAAACAAAACATTACAGTAAAGGGAAATAAAAAAGTGAAGTAAAACCCTAGTTGAGAAATCCAGAATGCCTTCTCAAAGAAGAGAATGCTTGAAAAGTTATCTGAAGGGTTAGAGAGCATGCTCCCTGATTCATGCCTACGGGTCACTACTTGAAGTTCACCTTCAAAGGAGAGCGGTATAGGGAGAAATCACACAAATACATATAAGATTTTAATTGTGGCAAGTGCTAAATGATCTTTGTAAGAAAATATAACCTAATTCTGCAAGTGTTTTCCTTGACATACAATGTTTGAATTTAAGACAAAACAAGGAAGGAGATACCTTTCCTGAATGAAAAAGCAAGCATCAAAGAAGTCAAGTCAGTTCACTCGGTAGTTCTCCATCGTAGGGATGGAAAATCTCAGGTAAATCATTTCAATAGATCTCATGGTGAGTAATGGACTGGGAGTACTATAAAGGTTCTCTTCTCAGTTGATCATTGTTGCTGTTTTTACTGTTATGTGGGTTTGGCTTTGCTTTGACTCCTGGAAACTCTATGTCCAATAGAACAAAACAGTGACTGGTCCCGTGCCCTGCTCACAATTGTAATGTTTGAATCCCTTGTTGCAGCCACTGTGTGCCCACACTGACCACAGTTCTAATCATTCAATTCTCTAGTGCATAGCTTGTGTGAAACATTTTTGTTTTATGTTCTTTTATCATCCTCCCAAACTAAATTCCTTCTGACTCTTTTCTTCTGCTGCTGTCACATGAAGATGTTAGTGAACTCTTCTTAATTTGAACCACGGGAATCTTAAGGGACCAGCACTGTCTCTGCCAACATTCGCCGGGAAATGAATTCATCTCTACTTTATCCACCCACCTTCAAAATGACCAGATTTTTTTATTAGTCTCTCTGTATTCAGATCCGAAGCAGCTAATTGGACAAAGTAATCAGTGCTCGGTGTTAATTAATTTTCTGTTGTTTATATAAGCTACGAGATTTCTGTTCTTGTAATAGTCCCTTTAGGTAAGTTTATCTACAAACAAATTAAATCCCATTATACCAAATTATTCTAAATGTCAGTCATTAAAAAAGTCTAAACGCACATCTTTCCTTGTAGCACCTTCAGAGATAATCTCATACCACAAAGAAATATTCAAAATAGAAGATATATTCATAATTGATGTACCTTGTCACATTAAAAATTCAAAATGTTTCATTAAAGAAAGTCATCTTATTGATGTGACAGGTATCTTTATTTATAAAAGTGAGTTCATCAAATTAAACTCTTACAAATTTAAAATTAAAAATAACTAGTCTAGATATTTCCACAATTGATTACTTTTTCATCACTTACACCCATTTTGTGTGTGTGCCAATTTTAGTGCAACTCAAGCCCTTGCTCTCAGAAAAGACAAAAGTACTGTGCATGCCATTCAGTGTCATTAAAATGAAGCTCATGACAAGTGACAGCCTGATGCAGGATTAAAATTATTCTCTGGGTGACTTGCTCCAACGGGAAGTGAACTACATTGAAGAAGTGACAAGAGGGAGCCTACTCTACTGCCTCCAGGACACACACAGGCATCTGTTGTTGTTTAAGCCTATTGAGCTAGCCCCCAATTCGTGGACACTTTATGTATTACAGAGTAAAGCTGCTCAAGGAATTTTCTTAGCTGTAATCTTTTCGGAAGCAGATCCCCAGTTTTTTCACAACTGTTGTGTTGGTTCAACCCCCAGCCTTTCAGTTAACTGTCGATTGCAAATGACTGGGTCACCCAGGAATTATGGTAGTTTACTTGGGGAAAATACCCATAATCCCAATGAAGGAATACATAATAGTTTGTGAAATTCGATAAATTCCTAAAACTAATCATGAAACAACTGCTTGTAAAAGTCTAGGGCTCACAGTTAATGTAAACATACATTAACTACCCTGAGAATACATACAAAAACCCCCAAAATAAAGTAGAAGTAAATTCATTATTGTCTCCTACTATTTTACATAGATGGTACTGTATGAAAAAATTAATAAGCTATCACAAACTCAGATAATTGAACGTTAAGCTGTCTATTCAAACTCTTCCCTTACTTTAAACATTCTTTTCAAACTGCTCTCTAATTAGGGATAATTTCAGATCTGAAACTATCTGATGATAATAACCTTTTTCTTAAAATGGTTTATGCACTCAGCTGCTGTGATAGTTAGGTTTATTATGCCAACTCGATTTCCTACTGCCATTGGGTCATCAATATTTGATACCCACTGGCCCATGATCTTCCTGCATTTGGCATTATAGTGTGGACTGTGTGGGTCTGAAAGAAAATTTACAGGATGAGTATGGGATTTATGGGCTTGGTCTGGACTACTCTTGGATGTTTCCTTCATGTACAATTACTCTTTAATATTAATCTCTTTCTTAGACATATGTGAGTTTCCCTGGATTTGTTTCCTTAGTCAACCCAGTCAGTCTACACAGCTGCTAACCAAAGGGCTGGCACTTTCAACCCACCTCATGGTACCTAGGAAAAAAAGAGTTGGTGATTCTCTTCTGAGAGATGCTTCATTGAAAATCTTAAGGAGCACTGTTCTACTATGGTACGCACAGGATTGCCAAGATTAGTCACCAGGCTTGTTGCCATTGTTTTTATGTTACCTGTTGGGAAATAGGAATCCTGGTGGTATCGTGGATTATGCACTCAACAGTTGAGCCTTTCTGAGAGTGGGGAGAGAGCTGGAGAGTTCTACTTCTAGAAAAGAAGGTACAGTCCCACAAAACAACAGAGAGAAGGTCTACTCTGCCAAGATCTATTTGGCTGGGGCAAATAGTTATACTTCACAGATATTCAAAAAGTAGATGTTTGAACCCACTTGAAGTCTCTGTGGAATAAAGATTTGTTGATCTACTTCTGAAATATTACCCACTTAAAATCCTGTGGAACCCAGTTCTTCTCTGACACATATGGCAACCCCATAAGTAATTCTGGACTTGCCAGTCAATTCTTTTGACAGTTTAAATACTGTATCAATATTGCCTCAAGCATATTTGACCTAGAACTCATTCCAATTAATTGTTGGACCTGACTTTATATTAATGGATATATAAACACACACATACAAAAAGAAGATAAACAAATGAAGCAAGACATTTGAGGTTAAGGCAATATCTTTAGTGTTTTTAATGATAAGGACTGAAAGTCTTAGGTTATTTGTATTTTCTACATTACTTGGTAGAGAATAGAACATGTATTTGGTACTTAATATATCTCTCCTATTGTTTAATTGATTTTATTCTTGGGATTCCAACAGGTTAATTGTTCTACACAAATTGAACTGTCATGGCAAAACCCTCTATGAGGGCTGTAGGGGATGATTTTACCATTGAAATTCACTGTATGAAGCAATACTTTTTATTCCTTTTTCAAACCTTATTGTAGAATCCAAATCCGTGCCACTATCTCCATGCAGAATTCTCTGATATGTAGCTCTAATACAATTTTTATTGTTGTAATATAATACAGCACATTGTTTGCGTAATCAATATGTTTCTTTTGTACATTATCTTTACTTTTTTTGGGGGGGGGAAATCCCTGCCCACTGGTGGGAGTGGGAGGCCCAACCTTGCTCCTGGAGAGCTGCTGCTTGATTTGAACCGCCAACCCAGTGGGCTGCAGTCCTGCATTCAACCACTACGCCACCGGGGCTCAGCCCAATCTTTACCTTTTAAAATACATTAAAATCATTTGTGTGACCACTGGTGTCACCTTTGGTGGCAATTTCACGTGAGTTTTAAAAATAATTCATTTATTTAGCTGAAAATACACCCCACAAAAATACAACCAATCAACAATTTATTCATGGATAATCCAATAACACTGATTGCATTGTACAGCCATTCTTACCCTTGTGTTCTGAATTGTTATTTTGCCACTAACATAAATCCACTGGCCTCTACACTCACTATCTAACCTTTGAAGGTGCTGTTCTCAATACCATGGAAATAGTTAATATTTTTAAAAGGCACAATGGCAAAGACAGACTTTGTTAATTAACCTATGTTATTGTTCAGTTTTAAACAATGAGGATTATTTTGTGCTTGATCATTAATGAATCATATTTTTGACAGATAATTGTCAAACCACTTTTTAAGCAGTCTTCTTATGGAACAATTTTAATATTTAAATCTTTTAACCCTACTGAAGAAGAATGAAAAACATTATCTCCCCACTAATTGGTTCAGAGTAATATTTTCCTTTCACATACTGGGAAGTAGTCACTGGTTAAAAAAAAGCAGAACAATAATTTTTGTTATGTCTCAGAGTAAAATGTTAAGCAGTCCCTTCATATTAAATAACTCCTCTGTACCTTGATTTTAATTTCTTTCTCTAAAATAAGATGATATGGAATCCATTTTTTAATTATGTTACTATTGATTAATGTATATCAAATTCAGGAAAAATATCAGCTTTGTGGTGGGAGAAGAGAGAATGATATATGTACAATTAAGAGAGGCAATGTGATAACTAAGTAATGTGGAATTATGTAATAAAATTTAAGTGGAAATTTAAATAAAAGCTTTATTTGTGGCTCCAAAACAATTAAAACGAAAGTCTCATTCACTGATATGATAGTGTATCTTTCTGGAATGATGACATTTCCAATTTAAAGTATAGTCAGGGCTACTTGCAATTTCATTTCATGTTTGGGCTAATTGAGACTTTTTCCCCCCTTGAAAACCAAGGTCCGAGAGTCCTAAGCACACAAATATTCACTGACTCTGCAACACTCCCCTTCTCTATATATAATACATAAGAGCAGGGAAAATCATAAAAGGACGAATATCAATGTTGGGGAACTATGTAACAGTCTCCCCTCCTCACAATTACACAAAAACACAAACAAAGCCTTCTTCCAGGACATTGGCACCATAGGTCTGTGCTTCCAGGATACTATGGATATATCAACTGAGTAATATACAAACATTGATTTCTCAAATATTTAAGTTTCTCAGGAGGAGTTATCATCAGGAATATAGTTAATAAAGATATTATTTTAATGTGAATTTGTTTCACTTACAGCAAAATCTTTATCTTTTGGAGTAGATTTTCTCCTCCTTTCTAAAAATGAGATATTCAATTAATGGCTTTTATCAATTCCATTAATTTTGTAATATATAATTATTGATACTTCCATGGTCCTTGCTTTGATGATGGGATCCATTTTTTCCCAATTAGATATAGTCTATGGATGGACCCTATTTTAGAGAGCTAAACACAGGCATATATACACATATTCACATATGTATACAATACATATGCACACACTTATACACACATATATATGACAAAGAGGAAAGAGAACTATGTACATATATATTTATAGGTTTAATATTGAGGAAACACAGGGACAATGGACCACTACTCAAATACTTCCTTAATACAAGAACACTCTGTTCTAGCAACTTGACAGTCTGAAATGCTCACCTTCCAAAATGATCACAAAAGTGAGTAAAATTGATGGTGCTTGGCTATCAAAAGATATATTGTCTAAGGTCTTCATGGCTTGAAGATAAACTAGTGGCCATCTAGCTGAGAAACAAAAACGTCCACATGGAAGAAGTACAGCAGCCTGGGTGACCAGGAAGTGTTGAAGGGATCAGCTATCAGACATCAAAGAACAAAACAATAAAATCATTGTAAATGAGGGGGAGTGCAGAGTAGGAACCCAAAGTTCATCTCTAATGTCCAGTTGGACATTCTTTCACAGAAGACTCTCAGGGAGTGGAAGAGTCAGTCAGGGTTCAGTGTAGCAACGATGCAGCATATACTGTTCCTCTAGTTCTTTTTGTTGTTGTTGTCTCTCAGTTCTTAAATGCTTCCCCCCACACACAACTCAACCCCCCCAGACACACACTACACACACACACACTCTCATGATCCTAATTCTACCCTACAAATTCAGCTGGATTAGAGGATGTAAACTGGTACAGGTAGGAACTAGAAACACAGGGAATCCAAGACAGAAGAATGAACCCCTAGTACCAGTGGTGAGAAGGGCAAAAATAAGAGGTGGAGGAAAGGTGAGGTACAAAGGGAGAACAGAATACAGGAATCTACATATATCGTTCTCCCTGGGGAATGGATAGTGGAGAAGTGGGGAGGGGAGATGTTGGGTAGTGTAAGATATGACAAAATAATAATAACTTATAATTTATTGAGGGTTTGTCAGGAGGGAGTGAGGAGGGAGGGGAAAATGAGGAGCAGATACCACAAACTCAAGCAGAAACCAAGTGTTTTGTGAACAATGAGGGAAACAAATGTACAAAAGTGTTTGACACAATGGATGGATGTGTGCATTGCTCTAAGAGTTGTATGAGCCTCCAAAAAATTATTTCACTTAAAAAGTTCAAACAAATTCACTGTTCTTGAGTCTATGTTCACACATAGTGATCCTCTAGGACACGGTAGACTTTCCCCTGTGGGTTTCAGAAACCGCTATGGTTTACATAAGTAGAAAGGCCCATCCTTATCCTAAGGTTATCTTTGAAATGCTGAATGTGCATCATCATCCAACTCTTAACCCATAGTAATCATTCATTTGATTAGATATATTACAGATGGTTCTACTAAAATAACAAATAAGAAAACAAACATAACATTAGCAAAGTAGTTAATATGAGATTATAAAATAAATGGCAATAATGTTACTAATTGAAGATTATATGATTTCATATGGAGAAAAACAAAAAAGTTAAAGAAAAATTTAATTTGCTGGATAAACACTATTTAATGTATGTGCATGTGTGTAATTTCAATAATCTATATGGCATAGTGGCATGGTGGTTACCCATTGGGCTGTGATCTACATGATTGACAGTTTGAAACCACCAGCAACTTTTTGGGAGATAAAATGGACTTTATACTCCCATAAACTGTTCTAGTCTGGGAAATCCACTGTGGGTTGCTGTGAGTCAGCAGTGCCTCTATGATTGTTATTTTATGAATCAAAAAACAAGGGTTGTAAATCAAGAATTAGGCAAATTAAGAGATGTTATGTTTTTCCCTCCTGTAAGATAATTTGACAACCCTCACAGAAGGGCCACAAGGAAAATATGATATATTCAGGTTTCAGAATAGCCCTGATTAAACATATAACTGCCTTCTAGTTTTGTAATATTGTGTCTTCCTACTCTTTTTTTGTTTTGTTTTGTTTTGGGGGGGCATCACTGCCCTCTGGTGGTTGTGGGAACTACTCAGTGCTGCTCCTGAGAGCCACCACTGGATTTGAACCTCCAAGCCTGCGTGCCACAGTCCCACACTCAACCACTTACACCACTGGGGCTCAGCACCCCTCTACTCTTCTGGTCTTGATTTCACCTCATTAATTTTGCTAGACCTGTGTATGTTCATTTTTTATATTTAAAAATGTTTGATACATGAAATACAAGATAAATAAACCCTTCAGAAACAAGAACTGGAGTAATGATTCTCTGAGATTACAAACACGAAGAAGGGAAAGAGGAGAAAGGAAGGGAACGTCGGAACTGATAGCAATGATCACTGTATAACCCCACTTGGTAGGAACAGATAATGGAATTGTAGGTGAATGGATATATTAGATGCTGTAAGATATAGCAATAATAAAAATAATATAAGTGCTCCTGGCTGTAGGGGAGGGGAGGGAGGGTTATAGGGGAGCTAAGAAAATGTTTGAAACTGAAGGTGGTCAAAACTTTACAATTATGCTTGATTTATTTGAAATATGAATTGTTATAATATATGTAATAGTCTTCAATAAAATTGTTTTCTTAATAATCAGTTAATACAAGAGAAGTAAAGTTTGATAGCAGAAAAGTTAATATTGTAAATGTCACCATTATTACCAAATGATATGTATAACAATTATAATCTCTACCAAACTAACAATGAGGGAGGGAAGAAGTGGCAAATGTTACTGAAAAATAAATATGTAGTAAAATTCGTTCTGTATCAAAATAACTGGATCGCTTTGCATTTCAGGAGTTTGCATAGGAGCAAGAACCAATGGTCAAGAAGGAATTTCAAGCTGTACTGAAATCACTAAAGAACAAGGCGCCCAGAATTGATGGACTACCAACTGACATGTTTCAACAAGCTGATGATGCACTGGAAGCACCTACTCTTCAAGGCCAGGAAATTGGCAAGACAGCGACGACCACATGACTGGAAGACACCCCTATTTGTACACATTCCAAAGGAAAGTGACCCAACAGAAGGTTCAAGATAGAGAACAATATTATTGATATCACACATAAGTGAAATTTTGTTGAAGATTACCCAACAATGGTTGCAGCAGTACATTGACAATTTGCTGTTAGAATGTCAGGTCAGATTCAGAAGAAGGCATAGAGAAAAATCACATTCATATATGACAGCTAGGATGGATGTTGGTCAGATAATGATCAACCTTAAAGTTTATTAAAGTACATGATTATTGATTAATTGATATCACAACTGTAATAATCACAACATGCAACTTAGTGGATATATGCACAATATATTAATTGCATTTATGCTTAAGTTTATTATAATTATTAGATATGAGCATTTAAATATTTATAATAAAACTTAATTATAAACAACTATCCATTTTTGTTATTATGATTTTAATGAATCTATCTGATTCAAAGTTCAACAGGTGTATGCTATAAAGTATAATCTATGTCAGTAACCTTTGTTTCTCTCATTGTTTGTTACACAAGAAACAAACTATTGGCTCTATGATACGCATACCCACTACTAAATCCTTTCACACGTTCCACTGACTAGAATTTTTATTTATTTTTATTTTTTTGACTAGAATTTTTAAAACCTTTTATAATGTTACCCCAAATATCACATTGTTTGTTATAGTGTTCATTCAAATATGTATGTATATATACATATATATATAATTTTAGAAATCTGTTTCACATGAACATGAAATGTGTCGCAAAACCGTGGAAATTCATTGAAATGAAAATTGAAAGCGTTCCCAAATTATTACATCATCTTTTAATCTCCATGCGGTATGGGTGCCAGGAAAGCTAAGCTTTTGAGATATTCCAGTGCATGGATCTGTGGTCCTTCAAAGTCAACCTTTACCAGGTTGCAGGATGGGCTCTTCCATGCAACCTTCCAGCAGAATAAGCCCTGCTGGTAAGTGGGGCTCGTTAGTAGGGTCGGATTTATCACCGAACCCAATTCAAAATGGTGTGCATCGCCAGGGCCACTGCCAGAGAGCAGCGCTGCTGCTGAAGAGACCCTAGAAAGCTCTTTTGACAGCAGAGCGTCTCCCCGGTCACGCCCACAGCAGCATTCTTCCCTTGTTCCTCAGCCACAAAATCCCTTGGTCTCTGCCCTGCTCTAGCAGAGTCACAGAGCTTTTTCCGCACAGCTGCTAAATGTCCAAAAGGCAATCCCCACTGTCAGAGACTTTCCTGAAAGTACTCAGTTCTACCTCCGCGGATCAATAAGTTTCCCCCTCCAAATAAGTGCCCAGAGAAACCCCACGCTGCCAGCACACCCTCCTTGCCTGAGGCTCCTCGGCTTCCTCCTTCCGTGTGCCAGGACGTCCAGCACTCAGTTCTGCTCTCGGTCTTCTTCCTCTCCTCTGCGGCTTCTCTGTTGTCAGAGCTTTCTCTCCCTTGATAGAGACCATTCCGTTCTGAGAGTCTGGGGGTCCAAAGGACTCACTGCACTCCTGGCTCTTCCCTTTTGAGGGTGTTGAGACACCCCTTCTTGCTTCTGTGATGACACGTTTTATACTCAACAGGATGGCAACTGCCAGACTTCCTCTTTGGAGAATCTTGCTGCTGATTACAACTACATTATATAATTCTATAAGCATGTCAATAGATAAGGATTGACTAACAGTATATAAAACAAAACAAGCTATGCATGAATCAATAAATGAAGCAAACATGAAGCATGTGGAATTGGCACCATTTGCTTTGGGGGAAGATATTGAAAATGCCCAACTAATGAATGCTGCTCCCTGCTTCCTACTGCAAATAATAATTGGATTATACATTTATGAAACTGCCAACTAGTAGGCAGTATCTACGGACATCTATATTAGTCAGTTGGATCAAGTGACAAGAATTTGTGTGCTAACAAGTGGAAGCCCTTGTTGACATCTATCCCACCAGGCAAAGGAAGGACTGGTCATCCCCTTGGAGGCAATGGGTGTCGATGAGCAACCATCTACAGTCGAGCTCAGTCTTGGGTGTCTCCCTGAGGGCAAGACATTTTATTCGTGCCCTAGCATGCTTTCCAAAATTCACATTCTTTAAAGAGTCAATTTCCAACATTTTTATTGAAGAATGTGAAAAATCAAGAGCACTCTCCCATCCAGGATCTAATTTACTCTTTTAGAATCAATGATCCATGCCAGTGGGAGAGACTTCTAAAGTCTGGGGCATCCCTGCTCCTTCCCCCCTAAACCTGCTGCCATGACCTTTGCCCTTGACAAAGCTGATTTTGCTCTGGCTGGGCCACTGCCACATTTTGGCAGCTACTGTTTGGATTGTACTTTGTCTTTAGCGCTTATCAGTGATGTGATGGTTCACTGATTGTAACCCTGTTACAATTTGTCTAAAAATGTTTCAGATCTCAACCCATTTACTTAGCATTTCCACTGAGTTCTATGCTCTTATCTGCAGCCCTCCAGTCAGCTGATATGAGGGGTGGCTTTGGAACCATTGACCGGCATGTTTCTCAACTTATCATTTTAAGTCAAAAGCGTGCTAGTTTCATCCGTTAAGATGTCGATGGTATTAGCTCTTGTTTCTGCTGTTAACTATCTATCCTTCTTTATTAGGGCATTAGAATTATTTTATGTTTTTTTTTTCCTCACAAACTGATGTGGATGGTCTGCCACTGTAACCTTCAAGTTCACCATTTCCTCATATCTTCTTTAAATGAGTTGTCCACTTACAAACGATGGATTTCATTAAGCATTGTTCCATAATCTTTTTGTAAAGCATTGATGTCTTCACCATTCTTTTATGCAAGTACCATATCATATGTTTGATGTTTGTTGTTCTTGCTTCAGTATTAGCAGGACCTACGTTATTCTGATAGGGACCCTGTTCAAAATGATATCTTCTCCTGAAACTAGACCCTATGCAGCTATAATTAATAAGTTAGGATTCACTGCCATTGAGTCAGTGCTGATTTAATCCTATAGGAGAGAGTACAACTGTCTCTGGGTGTTACTGAGACCATAACTTTTTACAGGAATAGATAGCCTCATTTTCTCCTGCAGAGCAGCTGGTGATTTTGAACAATAGCCCTTGCAGTTCACAGCCCAACTCATAACCACGACACCATCAGGACTCTAGTAACGATCTAGTATGAGTTTAGTTTTGTACAAAATACTTTGATTCATGTGGGCTTTTTATAACATGCATTTCCATTAATTATGTAAGATCTCTCCATAAAAAAGTGGAAAACTACCTTTGAAAAAGCAAATTAGAAAAAAATACAAAAACACAAATACTGGTTGCTTCATATAAGCAGGTTGAGATAGAACGGCAGGAACATAAATAGCTTCAATGATCTTGCTGATGTTTAAATCCTTAAATTGGTTTGTGGATTCACCAATGTTTATGTCATAGCTAAAGTTCACAAGTTGCACATGTATTGCATACATTCTTCTTCATGAAATACTAATTAATTTTTTTTAAATTGGTTCCACTAAAATAGTTGGCAAAATATAATATTGCATGGGTCATTGTTCAACCTAGAATGAATACACAATGGCTACATAATTAAATCTCTATAAATATTTATTAAGGTTACAATATGGAGTGGAAATGACTACATACTTGGTAGTTGGGATACAAAAACTGCATCAGCATATACTTTTTATCTTCCTATTTTGAAGGTTAATGAGATACAACAATATGGTAGGTATATATACTTCATACATATATATCCATATGTGAACACACATATATTATATATATAAAATATTCAACACTATTGAAGTGACAAATAACAATTGCTCAAGAAATATTTAGTATCTAATGTAAACCATGTGTCTAGCAGAGTTAGATGCTACCAGGATGAATTATGGGGTTGATCTCTGCCTTTTGGTAATTAAAAACTTAATAAATAAATTAACTCATATAAAGAGTTAAACATTTTAATAATGTATCACACAAAGAAGAAAAAATAGAAAAACGTTAATAGAGAACATTGGAAAAATACATATGTGAAGTGGATAGGGATTATCTACTTAGAAAGAAAAGATCTTGTTGAAGTGCTAATTCCTAAATATTAAGATATATAAAAACACATAGTGTTTAAAGAGAAGGAGAAACTGTTTTAGATGGAAAGGAAAGCAACTCTCTAGAGAGAAAAAGAACAGAACACAGGCCAGTGGAATGGAACGGGAATGGGGTACAAAAGATGGCAGAATGATCTGGCCAGATAAGTTTACAGAGTCCACTTAGGGACTATACCTGATGCCAAGTTACGTGAGAAGAATCACTTATAAGCTGTGTTCCACCATTATGGTTTGCATAGATAATGTTTGCCAGTGGCAATGAAGTATTAAGCTGTGGTACCCCAAACCTGTTTATGTATATGGGACTTGTAAGCAATAATTTCATGGTCTTTTTCCTTAACCATCTTTGGTGGATCACAAAGATAGTCAAGAAAATAACACCATGCATTTGTAGTATTTTATAGGATGTTTAAAGCACATAGGCATGCTACACTGGTGATGGCTTTGTGAAGGTTCATGTTTGATATGCTGATGAAATCATCAGGTTCAGTCTGCTTTTCTTTTCTTTTTTTTTGAGGAAAAAGAAAAATCCATCAACGTTTCAATTTGAATCAAGATCTCTTTGGAATTCAACAAATTTCAAATCACAACACAATTATATCCCAATATCCCCTCCCCCAATGGAGTTTATTAAAAATTAAGAACATCAAAGCTGGAAAGGGATGATGGTGATGGTCTCATGCTATGATGAACATATATATATATATATTTACATTATTAAAAGTGTGAAGAATGTTCAAATGTGTTTTGTTATACACAAATTCACCATACACACATGAATAAAAACCATTTCAAAACTAACTGCTACTGTTAACTACCACTTCACACCTGCCTCTGGCCACAGACTTGTCAATGAAATCATGTCTAAAAGACTCATGTGTCTACTACAAATGCACCACAGCAAATTTGTGTCTGTTTCTGTGGTACAACAGCTGCTTATTTAGGGATTTCTGTTTGAATAAAACTTGCAAGTCAGGAAAGTTCCTTTTGGTTATTCCAAATGATCTTCCTTTAGTCATCTAGATTCTCTCCCAAAATACTTTTAATAAATGCCTTTAAATATTATCAGAAATAATATATTATCAAAATATCCTTGTAGGTAAATAATCACCCTTTGTATCCATGCTCATCATTAAACAATCAAGTGGATGAAAAATAAAAGAACATCTGTCAATTCCAAAAGGTAACATTCCTAAATACCTTGTGAACAGTAAACGTTCCAACATGGTTTTTAACATATTGAGTTAAGAAGACACTTTTCTGTGATTAAGAATGTAGGTAAGTGAAAACATTGATTAGATATATTTCCTTCACTGCTAATCTAAAACAGAATATTCAACTACAAGATATTCCAATACCATATGATACATTGACAGTCCATAATGACTCCAATTAAAGTTTAGTTTAACAAACAAATGACAGGAGTTTACAGTAGAACTGTCAACCCAACTAAATTAATTTTGCTGAAGAGCCATTTTCATCTGCTGCTGCCTTGTTCCAGGCTTATAGCTTCCTCTCCTCAGTTCTGGGATCAAGTCCAAATTCTGCAGAGGACTGATGTTCAAGGCCATTTATAATTCATTTCAGCCCCATCAATCTAAACTTATCTCTCTTTCCACCCTACTGCCCATAAGAATCTCCTACTCCCACTTTTCCTTTCATTGAATTTGCCTGATCCTCACCTCATCCTCCTGATCACATCATCCTTCCATACAGTCCCCATATTTCTAAGCAAATGTCAAATCCCTCATATAAATGGTGTAAGTACATTACTAGCCAGATACACTGTGCATAGCATTTCCCACAAACCCCACGATCCACAAAGCTATATTCGTGCATGTGTGTATTCCACAGGAGATACCAACAGTTAAGGGTGTACCACTAGCCCAAAGGTTAGGAGTTGTTCAAATACACCCTGAAGTCCCTCAGAAGACAGGCCTGGTTCTCGGCTTCCAAAATGAAAAACCCATGAAGCAGTTCCTCTCTGTTCTCCATGGGCTTTCCCTGAGACAGAAATGAATCCAGACCTCTAACAACAGCATGTATATAAAAGAATATATGCCTATTCCTCACTTAATGACAAGTAGAGTCTATAGACAAGTATGCTATGAAAGAAGCGGCTTTATACAAAAATGAAGTCTGACCAAATCAGGCCACAAAATGGAGGATGAATCCATCGCCATCTGTGCTAAAGCACATGATTACATAGCATTCAAGTCAATGAGAATCAAGGTGGAGGCAAATTGACACATAAATTTAACCATCAGAATTATGTTTACTCTCACTTCACCTGTGACATTCATGACTTCTGGACATAGGTCTTTAAGGTGCACAGCATTGGATAGTACATTTTCTACTGCTCTTGAAAAGATGAAATGAAAAAAGAAAAACTGAAATATTGGATAATGAGATAGTGGGAAAGAAAGGAGTGAGTTCATACTCATTAAGTCAATTCTGAATCATAGCACCATTTTAGGACAGAGGGGAACTGTGCCTGTGCATTTCTAAGACTAACCTTTTAAATGAGCAGAAAGCCTCCTTTTTCTCCTGTGGTTTTTGAATGGCTGACCTTTGAAAAGCAGCAAGGCAAAACCACTATGCTATCAGGGCCTCTTGGTGCATATACCAGGGTAAGTAAAAAAAAATATTACTAGAGTTCACAATTGTTTATTCCAAACAAGCATTGTTAAATGTACTAGTCTTCTTGGCCTCATTTGATGTGTTCAGTGCAATGGAGTCATTACCAACTCGTAACAATGCTATGTCCAACAGAATAAAATATTTGCCTGAATATTTTTATTCCCATCGAGTCAATTTTGATTTTTAGAGTACCTGAAAAGAGAATCAGAATAGAACTGCTCCTATGTGTTTTAGAGACTAAATCTTTATGGCAGCAGATAAATCTCATTTTTCTTCTTTAGAATGGCTGGTAGTTTCAAACTGCAAATCTGTGGGGAGCAGCTGAATTTACTGCACCACCAGGGATCCTCAAAACAGGATCCAATCAAAACTTGCTGGTGAAAGGATTTGTTTGACAATTAAATGTGAGTAAATCAATCAGCTTAGAGTGTTATAGAGACCTATCCATCACTGCTATACTGCACCCTTGCACTGATGAATCTCATAACTATCCTCTAATCCTTTAATATTTTCTCCTCTTAGGATTATTGTCTTAGTGTTACCTCATTAATTTTATTATACCTGTTAAAGTTCATTTTTATCATTAGTTCACCAATGTATGAAATCTAAGATAGTGAACCATTCAGAAATAGTAACCGGATTAATAATTCCCTCAGGGTAAGGGAAGAAAAGAAGGGATGGGTGAAAGGGGGGGATCGATAACATTGATGAGTCTATCATCCTACTCCAGTGAAACAAATAGCAGAATTGTAAGTGAACGGATGCATTGGATGGTGTATTTGGCAAATTATAATAATATAAAATATAGTAAATATTCCTGGGGTATGGAGGAGGGAGGGTTTAAAAGGGAGGTGATATCAAAGTCTTCAAGAAGACAGAAAATTTTTTGAAAATGATGGTGGCAACAGTTGCACAATTATACCTCATCTAATTGAATTAAGGATTGTCGTAATATTTGTAAGAGCTCCCAATAAAATGATTTGAAAGCAAGAAAGAAAGAAAGAAAGAGAAAAGTTAGAGTGACTGCTATCATGCATGCGATTAGTAAAGGGTTAAGCCATTTTCAAAGGTTACGAAGTGACCACATTTTTGAGAAGTTGTTTTTAGAAAAATGAAAATTGCACTGTTGAAGAAAAAATAAAACAAGCAAAATAAGCACTGAGAAATATTTTCCCATCACAATAGCACTTATTATGTGGGACAGCAAAGGCTGTCTTCAAAAATATGCATTGAGAAAAATTGCCTAATCTACCATGCAGTCCGTATGTAGCCACAGTAAATTTATTTTTTCTCTAAAATTAAATGAACATTTAAAATGGAGACTATTTGCATCCGTGAGGATGTCCAAAGTGCTGTTTTGAAATGGT
This sequence comes from Nesogale talazaci, assembly GCA_004026705.1. Taxonomy (NCBI): domain Eukaryota; kingdom Metazoa; phylum Chordata; class Mammalia; order Afrosoricida; family Tenrecidae; genus Nesogale; species Nesogale talazaci. Next base: position 59,190 of record PVJH01003167.1, read on the forward strand.
GTGAATGGAGGCGCAGAGAATCCTCCAGAGAGGGAAATTTTGCTTCCAGAAATACATAGACCTAGATGGGAGATATGAAGATATGCCAAGAAACAAGAGTCAGTTTGATATTTTTATTTAAAACAGATTCCTCTGATTTTGTAGCAATAATTCATTTTAACTTTAATTTCATTTTATAGGAAGACTTTTTCAGTGTTTTTGTAAGTAAGTGTTTGGTTTGAATGTATGTTCATTCAATGTCCTGCTTTGGCAAAAAATGAAAACTAAGAATAAATATGTAAAATAACCTCTTCGGTATTACAACCTCTTTAAGTAGTCAATCTGGATTCAAATCAAACTCCATTATATACCAAATATTTTAACATTAATCCAAGATGTACCAAGATTACTATAAACCCATTGACATCAGTTCAATTATGCCTCATAATGATTCTGTCTTGTTTTTTTTCAGATTGTTAAAATGATTTACTACTAATTAGGATACATATATCATTCCATATTTCAGTCATGTCAAGCAGAATTGTACAGTTGCTACCACAATTCATTTCCAAACATTCTTTCTCTTCCTGGATTCTATAGTCTCTGTGTTCCTTTATTGAGGGCAAGTATCGAACAGGACCATGATGTAAGAACTAATTGTTCTTAATTTGGACCCATTATTTCGTGTGAGCCCCAACCCATTCCTGGATCTATGTTTTGTTGTTTTTGTTGTTGTTGTAATTTTATCTGCCTTTGGCTCCCTTCAAAACTTCCTTGTAAATGTATGGTAGAAAGTCTAATTGATTATCCCCTTGGGACATCATGATTTTCCTTTAATAATGTCTTTGATTAACCCTTGGTACTAATTTTTGAAAGTGCTGTTCAAAGAGGGATATTGGATCAATGTAGGCTAACTCCATATCACAGTACATGAATTATCCAATTGTACAGAATTACTCCTTTCATGGCTGGATGCTGCTTACACAAACAATAGGGGTTGATTGTCAGGGAAATTTTACAATAATAATCACCCAGAATGTCAGACACAGGTTGGCCAGAATAATACAGATCTTAATGCAACATATAGGGCCTCGATGGAGGAGGACCATGTATTGCTCCCTATCATGTAGTTCAACAATCTTCGTACAGCTGTCTTCTCCTTCTTCAGACACCATGTATTTTCTGACTTAAGTCCTCGTTGACAAGTGTGTCTAAGGCAGTGTCTCGTTCACACGGTGGAGTCTCTGCATAGCTTCTCAGAGAGGTAGCCTCTGAAGCATGTTGTGCACCTTGAAGATTCAGTATTCAGTGTCCAGTGTTCCATGGCTCCTGCACTGGGATCTTGGACACCCAGAGATGCCCCAATTCAATGTGGTACAATCATTCCATACCACAAAACCCACTCCAAACTAGTGTCCCCCAAAACATTTTCATGTCCCAGCCCTTCCTATTTTCCTACCTACAGACCCGCAATTGTGTCCTCCCAGATGCATTTGCTCCCTTTCCCTCTCCGGAGTTGTTTTCCCATCAGTGTTCTCTATCTCTCTGACAGCACTGCGTACCTTTCTGGGAGAACCTCATCATATCTTCACATGTCACTCCCTCAGTAAACCACTTCCCCTCCCCCTCCCTTGATCATTTGATCACAGCTGACATGGGTTACCTTCCAGCCAAATGATTTTCAAAATGCTTTCCCCAAAGCAAATGGTGGATGGTTCATTAGCACCTGTCAGACTCTCTATCCAACTTCCTGACCCCCAGCCCTCCCACCCCACGCTCTCAGCTCTAGGCAGCAGACTGCTTGCCCTGTAGGTGTGAGCTTGTGCCTGTTTTGCTTGTTCCTACAGCAGTGGACTCATACAGTAGTTGACCTTTTGTGATGGACTAATACCACCCAGCAGAAGGTCTTCCAGATCCCTCCACATTTTGAGGTGATTCATGGATTCATCATTACTTTTTTTAGGGATTCACTGCATTCCATTATGTGTATACACCAGTGTAACCAAAAAAAAAAAAAAAAAAGGAAAAAAGGTCTGGGGGAAGCTCTCATAGTATGCATCCAGAAACATACCCTGAGTTAGTGCACTCAGTGGCATCACCTGAGAGAGCACTTTCTGGACAGAGTGAATTTTTTCATAAAAGCAGTTTTGTTTAAATCTTGCTTTGAGGGATGTCCAATTTAAGCAAACAGCTTGGGGCTGTGAAATTTTGTTTCCTGCTTGGGGGGAAAATGCCACAGAGATTGTAATGTTTAACACAGCTTACAAGTGGGAAAAAGTGTATGAGTGGCTTTTTTATTTCAAAAAAGGTGACATGCCGATTGATAGAAAACCTCATTCTGGACATCCATCAACTTCCAGAACAGATGAAAATGTGGACTCAGCGTGCATTTGGAGGTGGAGATAAACATGAGAGAGGTGCTATCAGCCATCGACACAGATGTACTTCAAAATGTTTCCAAGAATGTAATCACAGATTTGACAAATGTATTGTGTTATAGAAAGTACTTTGAAACTGATAAGGTTGTTTTGTTTAAAGAAATTTAAATACATAGCTTTGAAAAAAGAATTCTGCTGTGTGTGTGGGGGGGGGGGAACCCCTTGTATTTCAGAGTGTTCTTATCCAATCTTCTACTGAAGGGAATTGAGGCTGTTTCCAGCTTCTTGCTCTTATAAACTCTGCTGCAATGAACATGGGGAGCACACCTCTATTCACGATCAGCTTTCTGTTTCTTTTGGGGAAATGTTCAGCAACGGTATATATGGCATTACCATTGCCACCTATTTTAGGAATCGCCATGTCACCTTCCCCAGTAGCGCACATGTTTACATGCTCTGCGAATGTTCCTATTTCACCACATGCTCTCCATCATTTGCGGTTCTCAGTTTTGTTTTGCTTTCTCAATTGGGCCACAGTTATAGTTGTTAAGTGATACTTCATAGTTGTCTTTACTTGCATTTCCCAGATGGCTAAGTGAATGAGAGCATTTCTTCATGTGCTTGTTAGCCATTCAAGTGTCATCATTTGTGAATTGTCTGTTCAGGTCTTTTGCCCACCCTCACAGAATGTTGTTCATTTTTACTTGTAGGCTTGCAAAATTCTGTGTAAATGAGAGTTATGCTGTTACTAAATATATTTTCCCAATATTTGGGCTCTCTTTTTACTCTAATATCACATGCAAATAAAAAGATGGTTGCAGTGGTACATTGATAGCGAACTTCCAGAAATTCAAATCAGATTCAGAAGAGAACATAGAATAAAGGGTATTCTTGCTAAAATTAAATGGATCTTGGCTAAGAGGATAGAATATCAGAAAAAAATATTTACTTGTTCCTTATTGACTATGCAAAGGCATTTGACCATATGAATCTCAACAGATAATGGAAAATTTTGCAAGTGTTGTGATTCCAGGTCATTTGAGTATGCTCACAGAGAAGCTGCATTGGTTAAGAGGCAACCATTGAACAGAACAGGGGACTCTGCTTAGTTTAACTCAGGAAGTTGTGGGTCAGTTGCATTCTTTCACTATATGACTCAATCTATTTGATGAACAAATAATTAAAAAACTAGACAATCTATAGACAAACAGAGCATCGGGATTTTAGAGTGACTCATTTATCTGAAATATAAAAATAATTCAATCATGCTTGCTGAAAGGGAAAGGACTTAAAACATTAATGGAGAGCAAGCACTATAATGTTCAGATAGATTGCACTTAAAACATTCTCACAAATGAAACAAGAACCCGAATAATAATAAATATTTTAAAAAGATCAAAATTATCAAGAATTTCATCTTACTTATATCCCTACATTACAGACAACCTTCATTAAAGTAGTAATCAAGAAGTTAATCCAAGTGCCACAGCTGTAAAATCTGCTGCACAAGACCTCTTTACAGTGTGAAAAGAAAAAAAATTTCTCATGACTGGGCACACTTAACTGAAGCCAGGACATTTTCAATTGCTTCATATGCATGTGAAAGTTGATTAATGAGGATTGGGGAATAAAAAAAGAAAGTGGAATAATGAATAAAAGAGACCAAATAAGAATTGATCTTTGATTTAGGGTGTTGAGAGGGAATAATGGACATTCCATGGAATTCAGAATAAGGAACAAATGTGTCTTGCAATGTATATCATCAGAATATGTTTTAGAGATGAGGATGGCAAGGCTTCAACTAATCTTCTTTGGACATCATGAACGATGAGAGAGTCAGTGCCAAAGACGCTCATTTATGTGGGTTGATACAGCAGTTGCAACAATCAGCTGAAATATGGCAAGACTTAAGTCATAGATGTAGTATGGGGCAATGTCTCATTCCATTCAGCACAAGCTCATTGTAAGTATGAGCCTTCTCAATGGTATCTAGCAACAAGGTCACAGGTGCTTTTTAAGCATATTAAAGCTTGAGAAGCACTGACTTAGTCTATAGAGTCTGTAAAAACAAAAGCCTTTTAAGAGCTGACCTATTTTTTTGGCACTTAAAATGCATACACTTACTGGCAGGCTTAACGGATGAACATTTTGATCTCTCGTGCAAACATATTGCACGTCTTCCATAAATGAATGACACTCAAATTGCCTGTCTTGAGTTAACTCACTGAGCAGCACACTGTGAAGGTATGAGAACAAAGAAGATTAACTTTTGAGATGGTGTTGGCAATGTAGGAATAACAACAATACTGTATCACTGTGAAGTGAGAACAATAGACATAATGTATAGATGTCATCAGAAACACGGTTAAGAATAAAGGTATTTATTTATCTGATGCCTAATCTTGACTTTCTTTTCCATTCCATTGTTGATGAAAATGTGATTCTTTTTATATGTGGTAAGTATATTTAATGAGAAAGTCAAAACAAAAGAAAAAAGTGATGAATATACTGAATAAAAAAGAAACCTTATTCTTATTTAGATCTTTCAATATATGGACTGCAAAATTAGAAAAATGTTTACTTCTTTTTTCTTGAAAGCTTAAACTCTAGTGATTATACCTTTTGTGAATACAAGTAAAACTAAGACATGAATAGTTTTATTATTACAATACACATGTACTTTATGAAACTATTATGATACGGAACACAATTTCATAGTTATACATGTGGCTTTAAATAATTAGTTACCATCTCCTATTGATTTAGATTTTTCTCTTAGCCACATTATATAATATTGTGTTGGTAAGCTAAATGGATACAAATAAATATTGGTGAAGCTATAAAATCATTCCATATCATGTATCTCAAACTACACACTACAGAAAGTCATGCAGAGGAGAGGATGTCCATTATGGATAATCATCCCAGCCAGAACTATCGTAGCCAACAGAGACGGTTGGGGAGGAAGATTTGTTATATTTTAGTTTGTTCAACAAGAAAACAATTTTAAAGTGGCTGTATTTAGCTCTTTTTGACTTTTTTTTAAGACAAAGTGTGCTACCATGATAAGGCCAAAGAAACAAACACACAAATTACAATGTACCGTGATCCTGAAGAAGGGTAAAACAGACTTCTCTCGGTCTGTGCGACTGTAACTCTTTACTGAAATAGAATGCCTGGTCTTGCTCCTATGAGCGTTTGGTGGTTTCTAATTGCTCATCTTGCAAGTAGAAGCCCAATTTGTGATACACTGTGCCACCAGATCTCCTAAAATAATATGGAAGGAGAGATAAAATGCAAAGGATTGAATGTTGTCACCTTTAAAGAAGGCTAACCTTACTGCCTTCTTTTCTTGCCACCACAATCAAAGCACCCCCATCTCAGCTTCTAGATCTAGCAAAACTTATATTAAGTGAGCTTTGTGAAATGCATGTTTTGCTTTGATAAAAGTTTGATATTCTGAAATATCTGTCAACAATTTCTATCTGCTCCAGGCTTTCTTTCCAGTCTCAATAGGATATAGCCTTTGGACCATCAACTCTATGAGTTTTCTTCTTGTCTTAACTGAGTTCTCAAATTTGCCTATAGTCCACACAGGAGCAAAGGTGTGGCTCATCAGTAGAGGGGAAGCCCAGTACATAAACAAGGAGAACAACTGTACAAGGATTATGGAAGCCAGCATTGTTTACCCACTAGGCTTTGAACCTACCTGAACCAAGAGTTATTCCATGATCAAGAAGACACTGTCCTATATAAATAAATGTTTACATATTTTCCCTGCTAGAATCCACTGAAAGACCGAAGAGCAGCATCTGGCTCTTGGTAGATAATTAATGTCTGTTTGAAGAATCACACACATCTGAGGAACTAAGACAAGAGAAATGGCTAAGAAGCCCACTTGGAACAGAAACCCTTGGAATTTTGGCCTGGAAGTTGATACAGAAGCACTGTGCGGACACAAGCATGTGCTGCTGAGTAGGGCAAAGGGCACTGAAGACCTTGGATGGGCGGGAACTGCAGTTTCCAATGTAAACAAAACTTACAGTGTGTGTAAGTTTCTCAGGAGTGCAGATGCTAGCGTGTGTTAGTAAATCATGACTCCATTTTAAAGAAGAATAAGTGGACTTTAGTCCACTAAAATGCTTAAACAGGCATGATAGCTTTTCTCTTAAATAAGCTGATTAGACTTATCCAATACCTTTCTGGATATTATACTTTGGGAGTATAAGAGGTCAGTGCCCAAACATCTAGGCCTCACAGATACTCCCCAGAGACTAGTAACAAGAGCAAACTGAAGTGAGTGAGAAAATCTTTGTCAGTTATAGTCAGGGGGCGTCAATGTACACCATTCAGCGCTGAGGCCTAACTGGGGAAAATACCCACTAGATTCTCGAGTCCCATAACCTTGTCTTAGTGTGGACCACAAGACCAATAGCTGCCTTAGAATCTGCACATCTCCCAGCTCAAGGCACATCTTATATATTCACTAAGTAGTAGAATTGGATTAATTTTCCTAAAACACAAACTATTTTTTGCATGTGTGACATGTATGGCACCTCCCTTATCTTCTCATAAAGGTCTTGATTTAAAAAAAAAAAAGGAGTTCAAGGACTCCAAGGGCTTAAGTGGAAAGAAAATGTTTTAGAAATGATGACGGCCACATGTACAAATGTGCTTGATGCAATTGATGTACAGATCGTTAGAAGAGCTATAAGAGCCAATGATAAAACAATTCAATTTTAAAAAGAAGTGATTACAACAATCTACATATAACACCCTCCCTGGGGAATGGGCAACAGAAAAGTGGGTGAAAGGAGATGTTGAGCAGTGTAAGGGATGACAAAATAAAAATAATTGATAAATTATCAAGGTTTCATGAGGGAGAAGGAGCAGGGAGAGAGGGGAAAATGAGGAGTTGGTACCAAGGACTCAAGTAGAAAGAAAATGTTGTATGATGATGATGGCAACAAATATACAAATATGCCTGACATAATAGATGTATGTATAGATTGTGATAAAAACTGTGTGAGCCCCCAATAAAATGAGTTATGAAAAAACTCACTGGTACAGATGGAAACCGAAAACATGAAGAATCCAGGACAGATGATTCCTTCAGGACCATTGGTGAGAGTGGCAATACCAGATTGATGGAGGGAAGGTGGGGTAGAATGGGGGAACCAATAATAAAGATCTACACAAAATCTCCTCCCTGGGGTATGAACAATACGGAAGATGGTGAGGCGAGACATCAGACAATGTACATAGAGCAAAATCATAATAAAACTTGAAAAGTCAGGGTTTTCATGCCTCTAAAGAGGACTGATAACAACAGATTTACCCAGTGAATGTACCTTTGGATCTCTTGTGCATTGATTGTGAATGCCAACGAGGTAAAAATTCATAAATTCAATCTTATCTCCATTTATCATTTACATATTGGATAGAATTGGAGTTAGATTAGACATGACTTTTATAGATGGTGGTAACCACTTCACAGTCTTTTGTTTTCTTGTGAGTATCTTCCAGACTATATTATAACACAAACTATACTAAAAGTGTTGTGCTCACCTCTCAAAATCTGAACAACAGCCAAACCTGTCTTTGGGAAAGATTTATCCTTCACAACATATTCACATCATATATGCTAGGGCAGGATACATCTGAAGACTATATTAGACTGAAACAATTGAAACAACTGTTGGTGATATCTGAGAAGGTAAACTTGTATTGCCAATTTTAACATGTTATACATGATCTCTTTGCATAAGTTGACTTTCTTAAATGTGGCAATGCAGTTATAAGAAGGAGTCTTTCTGGAGGAAGGATTGTTATCTGAGCTTCAATTCTGAATCACCTGTGTGCAGAGGGGTATAGATGAAGCGGAAAACTAAAGTACAATTGCAGGGTCCCCACAAAGAGTAAGCTTCTGGTGAAGCCTTCCTGAACATGGTCTAGGTATGTGAATTTCCTTACTATCAGACAGAGATCATTGGAAAGTCATTTATGGCAGATATCATTAGGTTAAAATGGAATACCTTCTGATTTCATCTCACCATTGACCAATTTTAAAACTCGCTTCAGTTTTTATTATTTTCTGCTTTTTGAATCGAGGTTATGCTGTGACACTTCTGTTTGCTTGCTTCTTGTTTTTGCCTTGTGTGACTGTCTGTATCTAGAGCCAGGGACTGGGTTAGCAATCACCAGGAGTCCCGGCTGACTGGGAGCAGTGGGGAGTTAACAGAGGGTGCAACAAGGAAATAATTGATGTGTTGATGATTGCAGAACTCTCCTTAAATATGATTGAACGATTACATTTTACTATACATTAATCATATGCCAATTAACTATTTTTAAAAGACAACATTACTTAAGGTTGCGAAGTGACCAGATTTTAACGGGAACACCACTGACCGCGGGTGGGGAGCAGGGGGTCTTGATTAAAAATTTGGTCTATATGGAGCAACAAAAATGTTCATAGAATGCAAAAATAGCATTTTATTATAATTACTTTATTTTAAAATGTTGCGGGACATTGTTAAATTGTTAAACAGTGGGACATCTGGTCACTTCAGACTAAGACATCTCTCTTCATTTTCCTCGGAGGATGGTTGCCTATAAGACACAAAAACAAACCTCCATCAAAGTTATTCCCCTCTTTATAACAGCCACGTAGGGCACAAAAATCTCAGAATATTTCAGATTGCATATCCAAGCCCTCTATTTGAAGGGTAGAGACTGCTCAGACCAGAGACACCTGAAATTGTGACACATGGGCTCAGGTGAGTGCACCATGACCAAGACTGTGACATCCCTTCTCATTTGGTCCTGACCATGACTCTGTATAGTGGAATAACTGGCAGGCCAAGGCCAAGTGAATGCATCACTGATAGACTGAGGACTGGAGAGACATTTGGCTTATGACTGAGGAGACCCACAACTGTGTCCTTATTTGCTGTTGATCCTGACACTGTGATAACCTATCAACTACTGTGATAAGGTCTCTTAATTATGAGTACTGACCATGAGTTCTATGTGGCCATTACAAGTGGTTATTGGACTCATTGTAGAAGTAGAGCATCTTGGAGGAATGAATGATTAGAGTCAGAATGAGTAAAGGAGGATGGAGAATTGAGGCATGCCTGAGTCCTGTCTTATGGGAATAGGATGCCAGAGGAGACCAGACATGACCCACATGCTGTTTATTGCACTTTGTGCCCCACCTAATCCTGAATTCCTCAAAGATAGAATTGAGGGCAGTCACCTCTTTCAAGCTTTGTAGCACCTTCAAATAAGTACTTCCCGAAAACCTGAGCTTAGGAACTGAAATAGGAAGTGACAAATGGAGAACCTCTAAAAATGAATAGATGTACACCTTCTACAAATGTTCACGAGAAGTGATTGCAGGCAGCAATGAAGTGAGAGTGTAGAAGAGTAATGTTTTATCTCACTAAGATCTGTGAGGTCTATTTATTGATGCTTAGAAATGTACTGCTTAGATGAACCAAAAGACACAGAAGAACAAACTTGCAGCTTTGCCAAATTTATATCAAGCCAGCAACAGCAAAGTTTGTTTCTTCATGGGATTTAAGATATGAAATTCCCAGAATCAGAAATATGCTCATCTGTGTTAGATCGGAAGAAAGATTAAAATGATCTAATTCAGCACTCTTCCCCTCACAAACAGAAGGAGTAGCTGAGAGGGAGGAAGCGATTTACCTGCATTCTTCCATGAATACCTTTCATGAGAGTTAAAGGCAAGCTGGGTTTCTAACTCTGAAGCAAAGTTCATTACATTGAAAGACATTAACTTTTCATTTTAATAAATCACTTTATTGGAGGAGTGTACAACACTTATCACCTCACCATCCATATATACGTACATTGTGTCAAGCACCTTCATACACCTGCTGCCATCACCATTCTCAAAGCATTTGCTCTCTACTTGAGCCCTTGACATAAGTTCCTCATTTTTTCCCTTTCTCCTAGTTCCCTCCTCCTTCATGAACCTTTGATAATTTACAAATTGCTGTTGTTTTGTTATATCTTGCACTGCCCAATGTCCCCCTTCGCCCACTCCTCCGCTCTCCATCCTATAGGAGGTTATACGCAGATCCTTGAAATTGGCTCCATCTTTCTATGCCACCTCCCCTCCACCCTGCCACATGAGAGAGTTTACCCAAAAACAGACTGGAAAAAACTCAGCTAGATAGAACTCTTGGGGAGGGGCCGCACTGCCCTTTGGTGGTGAGAGTAGGAGGCCCAGCCTTGCTACTGAATTTGAACCTCCAACCCAGTGGGCCGCAGTCCCGTGCACAACCACTAGGCCAGCAGGGCTCAGCCCTAGACAGAACTCTTATAGTACACATTTCTTCCAGTTAGGCAGGCATCCAGCATCTGGCTCTGAGCAAATGTATCCAGTAGGGTCACTTGGGAAGGTTCTCTCTGATCACACTGTTTATTTTTCATAAAAACAGTTTCACTTGAACCTCATGGTACTTTATGATTGATTTCAGAGAACAGGGTGGGGATGTGAAATCTTGCTTCTTGCATAGGAATAATGCTGTAGAAGCTGCTGTGCGGCAGAACACAGCTCACAGGGACAGCACCGTGGGAAAACTGACTGGTATCTTCTCATTTCTAAAAAGGTGAAATGTTGATTCACCCAATCATTGATCACTTCCTTTGATGAGGTGACAAGATAGGCGTTGAAGAAGCAAGGAAAAGTCACCTGAACCAAGACGTTGTGAATGTAGAACATGTTAAAAGATGGACTGATTATAAAATATGTGGTACCTTAAAAGGACAACTAACACTGGGCTGGGTGCGTTGTTGCGGCTCCTCTTCGATGTCACCGGGTGGGCTCAGCCCATGGTGACACCATGCACAACAGAATGAAGCTAATCTACTACGTAAAGCTCTGACTGCGCCATCGGTCGTTCTCAGTTCTCTAAATCACAGTTGTGAGAATGGCGCAGAACCCTACGGCAGGCCACGGTCTCGTTCACTGCCTCCTCAAGTCTTGACTAGAGAATTCTTTGTTTGGAAGTTGCTACTACACCTTCTGTAGTGAGTCTTCCCGTTCTAAGGTTATTAATCAATTCTGCACTTGAGAAATGTTGATGTCTGACATTTTGTTGTGTTCGTGTCCCTTTCGAAAGGAAATCCAGTAAGTAATTATAATCCATAAGTGAAAAGGTACTTATCCCCACCAGCAAAATAGTGCCCAGGTAAAAGATACAAATATCTAAATCATAATAAATCCACTTAGAAACTGAACAGGATACTCTGAGTTGAACAGTATCAACTTAATTTTCCCTCATCCTGCTTTTTTTAATCAATAAGATTATAAGAAGAAGAAAGAAAACAGTATCTGCATCCAACAATCCTCTTTCCCTTAATTGAGAAAACTAAGGGAGCAGGGGAAATATATTCAGTATTGCTGAAATATCACTTTAAGTGTTTTGTAAAAACAAATGCCACAAACAATCCTGATATTTTTGAAATGCCTGAATGAAAAGTGGCTTAGCTTCACTAAGTCTAAAGAAAACAACAGACAAATTATGAAAGGTTATTAGTGAGTCATGTCCTGAGATGAAGGAGAATATTTAATAAGATCCTAGAATGAGTATTTCTTGGGGAAAATGACATTATGTAAGATATTATGTAATGACATTTTATATGAAACACTTCAAGTTCCACAGTGAATAACCAAGGTAGAATTATTAGTTGCAATTTTACTAGAACACATTCTTAAAATTCCTCTTGGCTCATCTTAGTGCTTAAAATAGTTGTTTTTAGGTCCTGTCAAATCTGTGCATAACAGAAACAAACACCATCCATTTTGCACCATCTCCCCAATTGTTCTTCTCTTGGAGCTCCTGTGGCAGCCACCATTCCAGAAATCTTGCCAAGGGTCCCTGTCTTTTGGTTGTCTCTTCCCAAGCGCGGTGTCCTTTTCAAGGGACTAGTCTCCACTGACATGTCCAAAATACACAAAACAAAGTCTGATCATCCTTGTTCAAAAGGAGCATTCTTGCTGTACTTATCCCAAGACAGATTTGTCTCATTTTGGCATCCCATAGTACCTTCAATATCATTCACTGCCAGAATAATCCAATTTCATTAATTCTTCGTTAGTCTTCCTTATGTAGTATCTAATTCTACACACGAACAATGCAATTGAAAATATCATGGCTTGGGTCAATCTCATCTTAGTCTTCAAAGCACTGTCTACTTTTAAACACTCAGAAGGGGTCAGGAACAGAAGATTTGTCCAATGCTCTGTGTTTGATGCTTGATTCCTGCTTCCATGAGCATTGGTTGTGAATCCTCCCACACTAAATTCTTTCACAGTCTCAATCTTTGCTCTATCGTGCTGCTACTTGTCTAGTTCTGAGGAATTGTTTTTCTTTACATGAAGTTATAGTTCACAGCAAGTGCTTCAAGTTCTCTTACCTTTCAGCAAAGTATGTTATCTGCATATCACGGCTTAGTAAAATTTGCATAGTCCTAATCCTGAACTTCTTTGTATAACCTGGTTTTTCTAATGATTTTGCTCAGCACACATAACGAATAAGTATGGTGAGAGGAAACATTCCTGAAACACACCTTTCTTGAATTTCAACCATGTAGAGTAACTTTTTCTATCCACACTACTACCTACTGATTCAAATCCAAGTTCCATATGCGCACAATTTGGTGTTCTTGAATTTCCATTTTCTGGAAGCTATACATAGTTTGTTGTAGTTTCATAATGAAATGCCTTCCTATAGTCAATAAAACATAAGTAAACATCTGTCTGCTATTTTCTGTTTTCAAGTAAGATGAATCTGACATCGGCAATGACATGTCTTGTTGCAAATCCTCAGTTGAATTTGGTCTGGCAGCTCCCTGTCATTGTACTGCTAAAAATCACTGTTGGATGATCTTCAGGAATGTTTTATTTCCAGGTGACAACAGTGATATTGTTCTATGATTTGAGCATTCAATGGGATAATCTCTCTTTGAAATGGGTACAAATATGGATCTCTTTCGATCAGCTGGCCTAGGAGCTATCTTCTGAATTTGTTGACATGGATGAATGAGTGAATCCAGGACTCCATTAGCGTGCTGAAATATTTCAATGTGTGTATCATCAAATCCCGGAGCCCTGTTTGGGTGAATGACTTCAGTGCAGCTTTTAACTTGTACAGCATCATTGGTTCTTTCTCATACGCTACCTCCTGAAACATTGGAAGGTTTTCTAGTTCTTTGGGGTACAATGATTCTTTCTAATTTTTTCATTTTCTCTTGATGCTTCCTGCATTAAATATTTCCTGCAATATTTTGAAATATAATCTATCACTATTGCCACTCGAGGCTTGAATCTTTCCTTTGGTTATTTCAGTTTAAGATAGGCTAAGTATGATCTTGCTATTTGATTCCCAGCTCGAGGTAATTGCCCTTTTCCTTGTAATATTTCACCTGTCTTCTTGAAGCTACCTTTTGAAATTTTCCATAAAGCTCTTCACATCAACATTTATTCCATTTGCTTTAGCTTCTATATGATTTAGGCCAAGGATCAAAGTATCTTCTGACATCCACACTACTCTTTTACTTCCTGCTTTCTTTTTTACTGACCTTTTGCTTTTTTATGCATAATGGTATTTTACTGTTATCTGACTGCTCATAAAGTCTTCTGCTACTAGAGTTCAATGTATCAACTCTATTCTCAAGATGTTCTCAAATTTGGGGGGGGGGATATATTCAGTTTGTATTTTTGCTCTCATTGTCTTGACTTGATTTCCTTCAGCTTCAATTTGAACTTACATTTGATTCATCAATTGGTTATTCCACAGTAAGACCCTTCTCCGTTTTTTTTTCTAATATTGGGCTTCTCTGTAGTCTCTTCTCACATATGTTAGTCAATTTGATTTGTGTATTTCATATGTGGAAGTCCATGCATATTATTGCTTTCTTGTTGAAAAATAATGCTATTAGAGATCAAGAAATCATTGTTCTTTCAACATTAGATCATGGTTTCCAATTTTTCCAATCCAAAAATTATCAATGGACCTTGATTGCATATATGAAAAATTTCAGACTGGAAGGTAAAAACTCTTCCATTTCTGCATCATCACCTTTACTGGTTGATGTAGAAAATTTAATAATAATTATATTGGCTGAATTTCTTCTTATATGAATAGACCTTATCATATCCTATCACAGACAACATTGTACTTCAAGATGGATTTTAAAATAACCTTTTGGATGATGAATGTGATGTCATTTCTTCTGAATCTGTCATTTCCAATATAATAAGCTGTACAATTTTCTGATACTATTACATTTCAGCTCACTATCCCCTACCATGTCAAACTGTGTGCATTATATTTCATTTTTTACAACTTCCAATTTTCCTGGATTCATGCTTATACATAACTCACTACAATTACTAGAAAATGTTTGCAGCTATTTCTCCTTGTGTTGTGTTGAGCCTCAATAGCAAAGTAAAGTCTTGAAGCTTTATACCCTTAGGCTTTCCTGTGTACAAGCCCTGATCTCTGAGTCTCCTTTGAGGAAGCAGCTTTTCCTCAGGTCGATTTTGAGTGTATTTAGAACTGAAGTGCTCACTCCCTGCCACTGTTTCTGACAACTTCCTGCTTATATTAGTGCAATCTTCAGTATCAGAGAATATTTCTAGCCATTCGTATTACTTTACAATGCTTAGTTTCTCTAAAGTGGATAGCTTATTTCTTTTTGGTAGTTTTTTTTCCCTTAAAATTGGAACTTTGGTGAAAACTGTTCACTCTGAGTCACTCTGCTGGTATTTGAAAATGCCAATACAATTGCTTCCAGCATCGCAATAATACATATGCCGACATAGGACATCAATCTGACAGATACATGGGGGATAGAATGTCTTCGAGTAGAATAAAAAGATGAGAACTACTATATTCTTTTTTTTTTATTTCATTTACCAAAGTGAGGCCTAACTGTCCTGTACCTTTCCAATGCATACTGGAAATCCTTTCAGTTTTGCCTTAAATAAAGGGAATTTTGCCGTACAATCTCTATGGATAATTTCATGTGTCAGCAGGCATAGAAACATGTTTCTCCAGTGGAAGATACTTAGTATTCTCCTCAGCCAATTTGGATTTTTGATACAGCCAAATTATTCCTGGCCCTGATTAATGAGGAGATAATAGATAGAGCTCATTAGTTTCAGGAGGTGGGTAAGCTAATGATTACGATGCTATAATCAGCTCTTACAGAACACCCTAAAATGTAGTGTGCCTTAAAATTAGGTCATATTTTAGGATTGAAGATTAAATTATACAATTCAAAATGAAAAAAGCAATGTCTATAGGAACAGCTAAACTTCCAGGCTTGATACCGTCCAATTCAACATTGTTACTCACTATCATAGGCACGATACACACCCTCAAGGCAATCGTACCCAAATGAAGAGACTGACAGCTGTAGAACTATTTATATGACAGAATTTGATGAGTACAATAATCTAAGAAGAAACAAAAGGCAAGGCAGCAGAGAGGAAGGAGAAAAATTCTCGGGAAAATGCCAAGACACGAGAGCTGAGACATATTTTGAAGGCTATCCTACTTTCCAGGATATTTACTCTAAAGAAAGTAGCACCAGCACAGGTACGGCAGAGTACAAGTAAATGCAATGATTCATCAGTACATAGTGCATAGTTTGGAGATCAGAGAGCCTGATTTTGTTGACAGGTTTGATCTTCATTCCTTGACTGGTACCTGACAAAAAAAGAGGCCAAGCTAAGTTGGAAGGAAAACAGGAACACTGATGCCCTGGCGAGCGCTGTGGCAAGAGTCTCAAGATGAGGTGATGGAGTGCAATGATGACTGTGGTTGTGAAAAGAAAGGAGGAACCCAGACAAGATCACCCTGATGGTCTTAATTTCTTCTGGAGTTGAGCTTTAAGTTTGAAATTAGCAGCAGATGTTGCTATTCCTGATAATTATACGTGAGTCCTACTGACTAAGTTTGCTCTTGGAATTTGTTTTTAAGTAGCTTTCACTTATGTTCATTTGAATTGACCAAGAGAGAACTCAAAGTGCACTTTACTTGAAACCATCTACCCTCAGGGGACTAGATAGCAAATAAATTCCGGGGTTCTCAATGGATATCATAGCAACAATCTATTTACTCTATAGTGGTGGCAACAAATTCTCCAAAAATAATCCAGTTTACAGATATTTAAAAAAATGTTTTACATGCATTCAGAATTTCATTATAAGCCATCAAGATTATAAGTCAAAAAAGATAGAAGTAGGTCAGTCTATCCTTGATGAATCTTCCACATTGTTACAAATTTATTCAATTCATCTATTGCCAGTAATGCTGTCAGAATTTGGATTTATTGAAGGGAAAATAAGCTTCACTGTCTGTTTGTTGTTTAGCACAGAACAACATCTGAAGTGATCTCTAAACAGTTGGAATGAACAGTGTTGAGTGTAAATGCATTTGGATTTTTGGCAGGAAGCATGCTCTTGCCAGTGAACTGTGTCTGTGAATCAAGAGTTGGCAACTTTTTACCAGAGTTCCTGCCAAGGTGACATTTCGAGAGCAAGTCCTGAGAGAAAGCTGGTTGTGAAGATGTGTTAGGTGCAGAGTACAGCAAAGCGAGACCAGATGAAGTCTAAGTCTTCTAGAATGAAACTCATGGGCAGAGGCCAGGAGGGTGATCTCCCCCATCCATAGTACTGTTTGCCACACATATGCATGTGGGAGGAGGGGTTGGTGTCTTTAACATTGAGAAAGTCAGCTAATAAACAAGTATAAACCTATATGCTCTGTCTCAAATTCTACCTCTATTCATGCACGTACATGGGTACCTAAATGATTATCATTTAATGCTAAAATAGATTTGACCTATTTATATAAATATCACTGATTTCAATCACATTTAATAAAAATATATGTTTGATCACATTGTTTGGGCTCCACCACAGACATTTGATAAATGGTAAAGCAAAATGCATTATTCTTATTTAAATTATTATACAATAGGTTTACTTTTTCTATGGCTGTTAAAACAAATTATAATATAGTTAGTGACTTAAGCAGCTCCTTGAAAGTGCAAAATGTTCACATTTGGCTCTTCACTGAAAAGTTGAAGGTCTGAGATGACACTGTCTTAGAGGAAAGGCTTGGTGACTAATTTCCAAATCTCAGCCATTGAAAGCCTGGTGGAACATAGTTCGACTCTGAAACACAATACGTCACCATGAGCTTGAATCTACTTGACAGCAAGTGGTAACTGTGACTTAAACTGTGCAAATTGGTTATGGCACAAGTCTGATGGTCAGAAGTATGAAATAAATTCCATCAAGCTAACCTAAGGTTGAGGTGGATTTATTTCTGGAAGATCAAGGGGAGATCTTTTTCCTTGCCCATTTCAGATTTTGACAGAAGTCCACCACTGGTGGCATTGTGTCCCTCAGTGTCCATTTTCAGACCTGGCAACATTGAGCTGAAGACCTAGGCGGACATGTTTCCTAATCTAGCTTCTCACACTTGCTTCCATTTTGAGGGCTCTCTGTGATTTTTCTCAGGTGCACTTAGATAATCTTTGATGGCTGCTGTGCAGCACCTATCTGAAGCGCTGGTAGTATGGTGGATTGGCCATTGGAAGGTCGGCAATTCAAAATCACCAGTTACACTAAGGGAGAAAGATAAAACTTTATGCTCCTGTTTAATGTCTCTGAAACCCAAAGGAGCAATTCTACACTCTCGTATAGAGCTACCATGAGGTGCAATCAACTTTATGGATGTGGCTGTGTTTTGTTTTTGAGAAGCAAAGTTAGTTCCATCTTCAACTTAAATTTCCTTTAGACATATCACCTCACATATTTACAAGTTCTAGGATCTTTTCCTGTATTTTTCCATATACATCCTGAGAAATTTATAATCTGTAATGTAGCTCTATTTTTTTAATGCCCATCATATTATAGTTACTTGAAAAAATACTTTCCCCTCATTTTCCCTCTAAATTTCCTTTCCTTCACATCCAAACCTCTACACTATTTGAAGCAGATACCAGGTATCTTAAGCTGGGTTCTCTAAAGAATCAAAACTGGTGAAGGTGGTGTGTGTGTTTGTGTGTGTGTATGTGTAAAGGAATTGGCTTAGAAGTTTCAACTCCATGGATTAAATGTTATCAGAGAGGATTTTCCTGACTCACGTAGCTATGCAGGCCAATGAAAGCAAATCTAAAGAAATGGGCATCGACAAGTCAAGGGGATGGTCAGGACCAGGCAAAGAGCAAGCAAGTAATTCTGCAGCATCTACTTATATTGAAAGAAATCTTCACTTTATAGGAGCTCTCATCATGGGAGTTACTAAGTAGTACTTTCAAACCACTGAGAATTATGTCCCAGACAAGGTTGATACAAAATCTATCACACTTCATTGCTTGTCAAATTGGCACCTATACACGTATTCCCAAATCATGTATAATCTCTAAATATAGACTATTATAAAGCCATACCTCTGTCGGAAAGGGATTCAATTAACACATATACAATTGAAAATGCACTAATACCATTTTCATATTATATTTTCTAAATGAAGTAAAGAAAAATGATCGATATATACATACAAGAAGGAAACACTCAAAACTTATAGTCCTCATTTCTGTAACTTATCATATGGACATAGATGTTCTTTAGAACCATCTTTTTTCTCCTTCACCCATTCCACATTTCTTTTGTCTTCAACAAGCCCATCACCTGCCATGGCTCTCTGCTTGACAGAGTGACCCAAAGTACCATGCGCATAAGATAGGGCCACTAGAAGTCATGTTGGAACTATGTTTCTGAAGTATACCATTTACTTTTATCAAAAAATATTCACTAAGAAACAACCCAACAAATCTCCTGGATACCACAGATATTCTTCTTTACCTCCATAATATGATATCAATATATTTCTCCCTTGGTTAAAAAAAAAAAAAAGAACAGTCACATCACCCAATATAGTACCTTCTTTTTTTACCTATTATCTAGAGGCATGGGCATGAACAGCTGAAAGGGGCCAAATGGCATTCTTAACTTCCTGAACAATGGACTTAGTGTTTTGTATTCAGGTGAGAGTATGCATCCCTCTGAAACTAAGGCCTCCAGGCCCAAAGAGTATAAGATCATAGTGACAGGAAGCAAAAGTGTCACCAGTGGGTCAAAAGGAGTAACAGTAGTGTATCTTCCACTTCTACCCTCAGTTTCATGAACCCCTGAAATCTGGCTAGTAGAGAAATAATAAAAGCTATTGGATATTGGATTAGAACATATACAGTCTCTAAGAGAACATTGTAACATACTGCCAACTGGCAGGTTTTATACTTGTGTCTTCCGAAGTCCATTCCATACATACATCAAGTCAGCTACTTTGCAGGCATGAAGAACCAGTGAATTCCATGATGGGAATTCCAGGGAAGTCCAAGGTCATGAGATTATTGCTGCACTTCATTTACCATGAGGTGAATTCCCTGATCGGGGGCAATAATGTGTGGGATACCATGCTGGTGCATAAGGATTTCTCTAATTCATAAATGGTACTTTTTACAAAGATATTGCATGCAGGAAACCATATCTATGTTCAAAGTATATTTTATCAAGTACAACATGCTCTCCTCTCCTGGGGGTGATACATTCCTATATAATCTGCATAGGACAAAATTCAGTGGTTGATCTCCCAGAGGAATGAATGGACCCATATCACAGTCAGATTGTTGGTCTCTACAGCTAGCAGATTGGATATTCATCAGTGGCAGTAGTGATGTCAGCCTTGGTGACATCATATTGCTGTGCAATACTTGCCATCGTGTTTACTTTGTTCATGAGCCCCCTTGACAAGTTGAAAAGACAGACGCAGGATACATACCCTGGAAAAAGCAAGGGAGCTTTTAAAAAGCAAACCTATTGGAAGCAGGCCACACCCTTGAAGAGATCTCAGTTATAGAGAAAAGGTCATTCCCCAATGGGCATACTTGCCCAGTCAAATAGATATGAATGTTAATTATCATGGCAAGATTTGCCATTTTGGTCTTCCAGATTCTATTAATCTTGCATGTAGAAGTGTTCTGAAATTAATATGCTTTTCTCGGCTTTAATAAATTCCTCAACCCACTAATGAGATTTTTGCTACTGAGTTGGAGAAGTATCAAGAATCTTTGTCTATAAAGAGTGTCAGTCAGATATTGTGGAAGGGAAGATACAAAAGACAGTGTGTGTGCATATGTGTGTGTACACATGTATATAGTTCTATCAATATATGTCAATCTCTATCAATATGTCAATCTCTATCTCTATATATCAGTATCTATCTATCTATCTACCTATCTTCTACCTACCATCTATGTCATCTGACAGATATAAGTATGTAACTCTTCCCCCACCTCTCTGGTTCTGCACAGGTGCAAGATTTTGAAAAAGAATGATGTACAGACAGATAAAACAGATTTCTATCATCTCCAAGGACTATCTGCAAGCAATACTAATAGTCACTAAAGCATTTTTGATTTATTGAGAGGCGTGATTTTTAAAATAATACCTCATTGTTAACTGTAGCATGTTGACTCCTGAAGAATGAAACACCTTATTTCAATATCTTATTTCTAAATAAGATCAGGGAGTCTGTGTCCAATGCTAAAAAACTAGATAGAGACCCTTATAGTTTTCAATATTAAATTTCTTTTCTATACTTTCCAGATAATTATCAGATTAACTGATATACATTATATAAATAGATATCACATTTATTTCATTCCCATGTTTGTGGATTTAGTGTATTTTAATAAATAACTTACATGCTGAAGAGGATCACATATGGATAATTGGATGGTGATCCTGAGTACTCAGCAGTAGTTTGAACAAATAAAATAGTGTTCACAGCATAGGCGTATACATTCTGGATTGATTACCCAACTGTGTGGAGGATGGTACAGAGTTGGGCAGTGCTCTATTCTGTTGGAACCAACCCCATAACATCCCACAGCAACAAGAATTAATTATTGATGAGAAGCTCCCCCCTTTTTTTTCCCGCACAGCCAGAACTATTCTAAGTATAAAGGCTTTACCAGGAATTAGACTTTTCAGATAATATGTCAATAGTATGTGGGAAAAAAAAATCTCCATCCTTGCTTCTAAGGAGCATTTTTTTATGCATTTTTGGTTCTCTGACAGCCTGTGATACTTGAAATATCCTTTCCCAGCAACATACTTCAAAGGCATACATTCTTTGTTGGCTTGTTTTGCACTGTTTCATTTTTGCATGCATATGAGGTGATTGAAAGTACCATGGCGTGGGTCAGGTAGACCTCTACTTTAAAGTTACATCTTTGCCCTTTAACACTTTAAAATAAGTTTCTTTGTAGAGCCTATCCATTGAATATATATTTCATTTCTTGATTGTTTCTATATCATTTACTATGGGATCAGTTAAAATACAATCTTTTACAAGTTCCATTTTTATTTCTGCTATTCTATGAGTTGTTTTATGTTTTATCATTTGAAGTAATATTTTTTACTTGCACCGTATGTATGCATTTATATAAAGTACTTTTAAAAATTGAAGTTGATTGAACACTTAAAAAAATAACAAACTGGCTGAGTCTCAGTGGCATAAGTGGTTGAGTGTGGGACTGTGGCCCGCAGGCTTGGCAGTTCAAATCCCATGGAGGCTCTCAGGAGCAGTGCTGGGTAGCTCCCATGACCACCAGAGGGCAGTGATGCCCCCCCCCAAAAAAACAAAAAAAATAACAAACTACTTAATATCCAAACTGATACTACCTGACTAAAAACTACATTTCCTCTTTTAAAAAATCATTTTATTTGGTATTCATATATCTCTTATCTCAATCCACACATATATCCAAGTGACAATCACTTTTGTACATTTGTTTCCCTCATCATTCTCAAAACATTGCTTTCTACTTGAGCGCCTGGTACCTGCTTCTCAATTTTCCCTTCCCTCCCTCCTCCCCCACCCCCCACGAACTCCTGATAATTTATACATTATTATTTTGTCATATCTGACACCATCCAATGTCTCCCCTAACTCACTTCTCCACTGTCCAGCCCCCAGGGAGGAGACCATATTTCTAATCACATCTTATCCTTCAGTCATAGAGAGATAGATTGACTGACCTCATTTTATTTTTCATTTTTGCCACTGCTATGAGTGTATACTTACTTGTGACCTTAAACTAGCATAAAACTCCAAATGGTGCCTTTATAAATTTGGTATTTAATTTCTTAACATACTCTGGCATTTAATAGTCATCTATTTCTCACAAAATTTGGCAAAATGCCACAGAGCTCAAACTATCTTTACTGAACTGAATTGCATAGTACAGTGAAGCAGACTTGAGGGTAACATTTTATTGCTTAAGATCTAAATATTGATGCACTACTAAGTGGTTGTAATATATTAATAGAAAGATAAAGCTAAAGTTACTCCTGCTTGACCCTCCTTAACTTTAAGTCCTGTAAAATCACTATCCTGTGTTATAACGATGAAATCATTGTGAATATCAGTTTGACTTTTTGTCTGTTCCGATTTTTGAAGGTCAAATACATCCTTTAGGATTGTGCACTTCTCTAGGCATACTCAAATCCAACATTTGCAATCTATATTTTCAGTGAAAAGTGTCTCTAATAGATATGGAGGTTGAGAAATGCAAACTGAATTTTTCTTTTAGGAGTCTGTGTAGCTTAGTGACTTGAACAACACAGCAAGTTAGAATACAGGACAATCAAATTGTTCCAGGAACATTGTCCCCCCAAGGAACAAATCAAGATGGATAGTTTTATGATGAATAAGCATCATGGTATGAATGGAAACACTATGAATCATTTTAGAATAACTGCTAGTGACTGTCCTTGAGGAAATAAAATGAAAAGAATAGTTTTAACAAGCACCAAAGATAAATTAAGACAGAAACCAAGGGCTGCGAGACTGTGTTCAATGATAAAAGGACAAACGGAAATCTAGAACAAGAGACTGGAAATGTGTCAATGCACTGTTACTGGAAATGGTGGTATACAAATAAAAGACACTTAAAAACATGAAGAAGAAATTAAATCCAAGTGCTGTTTATAAAGAATAAAGAGCTAAATCCAATTTTAAATCCCTTACTAAAGACTCTAAACCAATATGTTTAGAGGTAATATATCCAGTGCCCCTGCCCCCAATCCCAATCACTTCAGTCTTTCCTAACAGTGCTACTCTGCTAATGTGCTAGTCATTTGACCTCTCCTCTCTAAACTGGACTAGCTTCCCATATTTTCAACACAGTGGAATCTTCCCTAAGTTGGAATGAGTTTAGTCCCTTTTTTAAATACATTTTATTGTATTTTTAGTGAATATATCGAGATCAAATTGGTTATATCTTACATTGAGTAAAAAAAAATTCATATATATCAGCAATATTTTATATTGTTTGAGCATTCTCATTATATTTTGTATGCCTTGATTTCATGTCCCTGATTTCAATGTACTCTTACACTTTAGATTAATTTTAGAAAAAAATTATTTCATTATCCTGTCTCATCTACAAGATATTTTAAAGCATATAGTATTCAGTATTTTCTACATTTTTATTTTATGAGTCAATATGCTATATACAGAAAAGGAAAATCCCAGGGGTAATTTTGTCAAAGATTTTTGGAGCATCTCAGGATGATAGTTTGGAGAGTCTATGGAGATGCAATTGGTCTAGAAAACCTGGACTTGTTAAAAAATTGAGCTATGTATTCATTTTTTCCAATTCAATAGGTGTTCATCTATTCTTTCTCTGATGGGAATGCTGGGAGTTGGTGGCCAGGTCCTTTCTAGCTCTTCTGCTCTCAGGGAAGATGAAACTCTGCCTATTAAAGACTGTTAGTCTTATAGATTAAGTTCTTCTCTGAGTGTTTAATTTTTTTCTTCTACTTAAGACGTGAAGAAACTAACAATTGTATTTAAAAAAACTTTAAGCTTTTCAATAACCTTTAAGACTTCAATATCATTTCTCAACCATATGATGTAGAAGATAAGTTTTGTGAACTATATTATGTCAATTAATTGAGTTGACCCATAAAACCCTGGTGCTAAAACTTCAAACCCATAAAAGCAGTCCAACCAAGTAATTGGTATTCTAACACATAATCTGTGCTTTATTGTATAAATTGTATATATGAATGAACATCAATTCACATGTTACACAAGTATGTGTGTGTATATATACATACACATCCCCATACACATATGTGCATATATATTCATATGTAACCACATAGTTTTTGTTGTTGTTCCTGTTGTTGCCAAAATATATATGCTGAATAATCTACTCAAAACCTCCCTGGTGTGTATCTACATGTGTACTGCTAGTGATATAATTTATCCAGATCAGGCTGTAGGTTTTTCATTCATATTCCTTATTCCCTTTATCATTTTCCAAAATATCTAATGTCTACTATCTAGAGAGTTATTCCCCTCTGTTATCCACTGATCCCTGACACCCACCAATGAATATAGGTCTATATCTTCAGCAAAAATGTCATCTCGAGTTATCCACAGGATTAGATGCTTCGAAGACTTAGAATTACCCTTTATAGGGGATGTATAGCAGACTAAAGGAATAAGATCTCATGATCTGTGAGTTAACATGAAACACATCATGCATTACAAAAGTGAAATATCATTAAAAATAATAAAAAGGAAAATATCTTCTGACAGTGGATGTCAAAATAACTTTGTTCATAGCTATAGATAAGTAAAGAAAATTGAATAAATGATGAAGCCAAAGATCTGGACAGAAAATGTCAAAAGGCAGCTTGAGAAGACAAAGCCAAATATTCTAATGAAATGTGTGGGTGGAGGCCAAGAGTTAGACAATTAAAAATGAAGAATATGCTCAGTACAAAAATGGAAATAGCTCAAGAAAAACTCATGCTTTGAGTTAAAATATAAAGATATAAGTTGTGGAAATGTTGAATGTCGCACTAAAAGATGTAGAAAATAATACAGAGTCACTGTACCAAAAATGAAACATAGACATTCAACCATCTCAAGAGGTAGTATATGATTAAGAAACAATAGCACTAAAGAAGTCAAAAATGCATTAATAGTATCAGCCAAAAATAAGCTCCAGAAATTAACTGATGTAGTGCCAATTGAAATGCTTCAACAAATGGCGAAGCACTAGAACACTCATTTATATATGCGAAGAAATTTGGAAGACAGTTATTTAGCCATCTGGATGTATAAGACTCATATGTTTACTCCTTCCAGAGAAAGGTGACACAACAGAGTACTCAAGTTTCAGAACAATAGCATTGCTATTACACGCAATTAAATTTTTGCTGAAGATCATCCAAATATAGTTTCAGCAGTTCATTGACTAATATATGCCACCAGAGGTTCAGATACAATTCAGAAAAGTATGTAGAAACAGGATATACCATTACTGATGTCAGATGTATTTTGGATGAAAGTAGAAAATATAAGAAATATATTTGTTTGTGTATAATTGATGATGCAAAAGCCTAACAAGCTTTGGATATCCTTGAGAAGAATGGGAATTCACGAATATGTAATTCATTTTGCTCATGCAGAAGCTGTATATGGATTAAGATACAATTGGGCAAACTGAATAAGGGAATATTGAATGGTTTAAACTAAGGAAAGGTGTGTATCATGGTTTTATCTTCTCACCAGACTTGTTCAATATGTATGCTGAACCAAATAATCAATTAATCTGGATTATATGCAGAAGAATGTGGTATCAGATTTGGAGGAATGCTTATTACCAACCTGTGAGATGCAGGTGACACCACCTTGCTTGCTGACAGCAAAGAAGACTTGAAGCACTTTCTGATGAAGATCAAGGCTGCAGTCTTATGTATGGATTTTAATTCAATGTAAAGAAAATTCAAATCTTCACAATTGACCCAATAGGTGACATCAAGATAAATGGAGAAAACTTACAATCAATGGGAAGCAGTAGTGAAAAGTTCTAACGATGCCTTCTTTGAATAAATCTGCTGCATAAGACCTCTTCGCAGTGTTGAAGAGGAAGAATGTTACTTTAACTCATCCTTACCTTCTTTAGGCATCTGATAATACTGGACACATTTTCATCTACTCTGGGTCATACAGAAAATGAGGCTGATAATGCTGTCATGCGTTCCAGCTAATGTCCCCAGAATTATATAAAGTTTTCTTGCAGACCTAAAGAGTCAGTGCTTAGCAATATCCAATCACATCTCAACATCCTACAATTGATATTGTACAAGGAGACATCAAATTTACATAAAGCATTCTTTAATCTTTCAATTCAATTTTCCCATGAATTATTTACAACTCCCTTGTATATAGGCTGGCAAGAGTTCGTGGGGTTGGATAGCCAGGCTGATCCCTAGCACCCTCAAAGAACATGTCTGTGCAGCTTCCTTTCGAATGTGATAACACAAAGTGATTAAAGCTTCAATGATGAAGCTTCAGTTATAAATTTAAACAACAGTAAAGGTCACTAAGCAGGAAGGTACGAGACTTTATTTTAAAATAGCCCATTTACTTCCCAGATTTTAATGCAGCTTATAAAAAAAGACATGTAGAGATAGTACTAATTAAAATAAAGAACTTTGACTACAACGTTTTATAACACAACAATAAAGTATAGTGCTTATTTATCTAGATAGAACCCTATACACATACAGTAATACATCACTTCACCTCCATGATATGCTCTGTGAAAGAGAATGCTATGTGATTAGGATGTTGTATAAACACTGCATTATCAACCAGTCCCTCTACTATGTTTTTAATGAAAGTTGTACATAATTCTGAACAAGTAGGTAACTTGTTTACCAAATCAGTCAAATATTTCTAGGATATATTGTGTAGCTGCATAAAAAATAACTTCCAGAAACAATAAAATGCCTTTAATATAATGTTGTTAAATATCTTCTTGTTAGGGGTCCTTAAATCTGCTCCCAATCATAGAGCCCTATGCATTTCAAAAAGGAACACTGGCCAATCTTGCCTCAGACTCCCACTGTTGTGTTTATTCCTTGTGGGAGTAAAGTGACCAGATTTTAAGTGGGACACCATTGACTGGGAGGGGGTGGGGGTTCTTGATTAAAAATTTAGTCTATATGGGGCAACAAAAATGTTCATAGAACACAAAAATAGTATTTTAATATATTTATTTTAATTTCAAAATGCCAAGGAACGTTGTTAAATTGTTAAAAAGCAGACATCTGGTCACCTTATTGTGGTAGCCACTGTGTCAGTTCAAGACCCTCCCATTTTGTGCTGCCTCTGTATTTTCCCAAGCATGTTGGCATTCTCCAGGGAGTGGTTTCTCCTGAAAACATGTCCAAAGCACATAAGACAGTCTTTTCATCCTTGCCTCTCAGGAGCATTCTGACTGACCTTCTTTTAAGACAGATATGTTTATTCCTTGGAAAATCAGTATTACTTTCAATATTTTTCCTCAGCTCCATAATTCAAATACAACAATTCCTCTTGAATCCTCTTATTCAATGTTCAGCTTTCACATACACATAGGGGGAATGTGCAACCCATGATTTCAGTTCAGCACACTCTAGTTCTCAAAGTAACATCCTTCCTTTTTAACCTTTTAAAGAGATCATGTGTAGCCAATACAGTCAACACAGTGAGTTTTGTTGTTCTTATTCTCTCCATTGCCGCTTCCATCTGAATTGTTTGTGGATCCACGAAAAGGAAAATCTTTGAAAACTTCAATCTTTATTCCAATTACCATGATGTTACTTATCGTTCCAGTTATTCATATTTTGGTTGTGTCATCTTCTTATCCTACCTCTCATGGGTTGTTAATAAGCTCTCCTCCTCTCCCAATACCACATTCTTTTTCATTTAATCGGTTTCTCTATTATGTCCTAACAGAATAAATATGGTTAAAGGATATAATCCTGATCCACAATTTTCCTGGTTTTAAACCATGCAACATCCCCTGATTCTACTTGCATTCTTCAGGAATGGTGCTCCCGATGCCATCCAATAGCTCGAGTTCGTTATGTCTTGCCTTTAGTCTTCACCCTGCCAAATCTCTTCTTGGGATGTTCTCAACATTAAGGCTGTTCTTATGGACTTGTTTTCATTTTCTTCTGTTAATTGATAGTCTGTTACACCATCAGACCCTGGTCTCCCTAGCTACTAATAATGAGTTTCTCCATCATCTATTCCCACAATGGCATTGATTTGATTTCGATGTATCCTATATTGGAGAAGTCCATGTGCATAGTCCCTGCTTGTTTTCGTGAATAAAAGTATTTGCTATGATTAAGCCATCGGTCTTGCAAAGTTCTGTCACATGATTTCCAGACTCATATCTATTGAAAAGATTATATTTCTAAAATACTGTTCATTCCCCTTTGTGTCTGACATTTGTATCCCAATTGCCAGTAATTATCCATGGATCTTGATTGCTTCTCTGATAAATTTCAGATTTATGATACTGATAGAATTCATCTATTTATACATCACTAGCGTTAGTAGTTGGTACATAAATTTGAATAATAGTTGCATTAACTGGATTTCCTTATATGAGAATAGGCATTATCCTGTCACAGACAGAATGCAATGCCATCCCTCTTGAATTTTTTATTCTCCATATAGGAAATTATGTGATTTTCTGATTCAAAATGCCAGCCCATTTCATCTATCATCTTAATTATTGGTTTTTATGTGTTATAATTCATTTTTGAAAATTATTAATCTAATTTTCTTACATGTGTAATTCGCACATTCCACATTCTGATGATTAAATAATGTTTCCAGCTTTTCTTTTTTTGTCACTTTGAGTCATGTTCCATCAGTACATGTAAGTCCCCGAAGTTGAATTACCATAGGCTTTGCTCCTGCTTCACCATTATGGCCAGTTCTACCTTGAGAAGGCAGTTTATCTTCAGTCATCGTGTCAGTGCCTTCCAACCTGAGAGTCTCATCTTTTGGCACGATATCTGATAATGTTCTGCTTCTGCTCATGAGTTTTTCAGGGTCTGACATTTTCATACAATCCATATGTTTTTCTGTAGCTAATTCCTAAAAGTGGACAACCTATTTTTTTCTCTATGGTCAGTTTTTAGTTTGGAAGCTGTACTGAAACATGCTCACTTTCAGTGACCCACTGGTTTTTGAGATACAAGTGATATATTTTTCCTGCATCACAGCAACACACAAGCCATCAAAGTATGGGAATCTGATATACTAATGGTGCTATCAAGACAGTTCCATTTCAAAGGAGCTCTATGTACAGCAGAATGAGACACTGCCCAGACTACATCATCCATGCAGTTACATTTGAACGCATTGTAACAACTCAATACATCTAGTTAAGGTTCTTCTTTTTCATTGACTCTCTACCAATAGGATAGCCTTTTGCAGGGGGTGATTTCTTCTGATGATATGTCAAAGAACATGAGACAAAATTTTTTCATGCTCAATTCTCAGGAGCATTCTGGTTGCATTTCTTCCAAACCAGATTTGTTTGTTTTGCTGGAAGATCATGGTACTTTCAATATTTTTCAACAATATCTTAACACAATAAATAATTTTCACTTTATCTGCTTTCATACAAGACAATTGACAATATCATAACTTGTGTTAGGTGCATTTTATTTCTCAAAATGACTACTTTATATGTTAGTACCTTGAAATTGACTCTATAAAACAGAAATATTGTGCAATAGATTTGCTCTTTGCAATTCATTTGAAGCTAAACAAGTGACAGAAGCAACAAAGCTCACGTGGAAAAAACGCACCAGCCTGTGTGATCATGAAGTATTGACAGGATCAGGTAAAAGTCATCAAAAGACCTAAAATAACCATTTCAATTTGAACAAGTGGGGTCAGATTGGAGACCCAAAGTCCATCTGTGGGAAATTGGACATCCTCTCATGCAAAGGTCACAAGGAAGGGACCAGTCACACTCTTCTAATTCTTTTATGTTTTTCTCCAGCCACTATTCTGACCTGAGTTCTACTTTATAAACTCCGGTAGATCAGAGCATGTGCACTGGAACAGATAAGAAGAGCTCTTGGCCCCTGGAATCCAGACAGATAATCCCCTCAGGAGCAGAAAGGGAAGTGACAATACCATGTGGGTAGGGGAGTGGTTGGGGGAGAAGGGGGAGAAAGGGTGCACCAAGTGCAAGGATCAACATATTAATCTCTTCCCAACCCTCCCAGGGGGAAACAACAGAAACGTGGATGAAGCAGATGGTGTGAGATATGAAAACATTAATTATTTATAAATTATCAAGGTTCACCATGTGGAAGCTGACAGAGGGTGGGATAAAATAGGAACTCATACCACAGGCTCACATAGAAAGAAAAGGTTTTGAAAATGATGATGGCAACATATGCACAATTGTGCTTGGCACAATTGATGTATGGATTGCTATAAGACCAGGCAGAGTGCCCAATACAACAATGAATAATAAAAATAAAACAGATGCTTATAATAAAAAAATTAACTCCTTGGCTACTTTGATCTATTTTCCATTTACATGGTAGTCCTGTTTTGAGGATTTTCTGTTTCTTTACATCAAGTTGTTCTTCATATTGTAGGAACAGACTTTTCTCATCATCAGCATCTGCCTCAAGTCTCCTTTGCTATCAGCAAGCAAGGTTGTGTCATTTGCCTGTAGCAGGTTGTTAATGAATTTTCCTAAAATCCTGGTTTGAAAATTTGTTTATATAGTCCAATCTCTTAAATTATTTGCTCAATACACATATAGAATTAACACAGTGAAAGAATACAACCTTCACACCCACCTTTCCTGATTCTAAATTCCAATACACCTTGTTCTATATGTATGACTGCCTCTTGGCCAATGGACAAGGTGATGCATGAGCACAATTAAATATTTTGGAATTGCCATCCTTTGTAAAGCAACCTGTTTTCATAAACTTTTTGAATCTCCCTTAAATATCCATAAAATGGAATATTTTAATCATTAAAATTGAGAAACTACTAGCATACACTACCATGTGGCTACCCTTCAGACACATCATACTAAATGAAAGCAGAACATAATGGACACACATTGTCTGATTTCATGTATATGAAATATCTAGAACTTGTAAGTCCATAGAGACAGAAATGGGATTAGTAACTAATTCCATTGGATTGACAAGGGCTGTGAAAGAAGGGAGTTGGGAGTAACTGCTTAATGGACACTGGGCTTACTTTTGGGTGATGAAAATATTCTAAAAGGTGGAAACAATTTCACAACATTTAAAGTTCTAAATTCTACCGAGCTGTATATTGTTAAGTAGTTAAAATGGCAAAATTTAGTTGATCTATAGTTTATCACAATAGAAAAATAATATAATTTAAACTTCTGAAATTGTACGATAATGGGGATAAATGTTCCATTACCAGCTGTGTTGCTAAACTATGTGTTTTAGAGAAAGTGACTAATCTTAAGGACTTATGTGTGAGGTAGTGGAGTGTAACACTAGTAAATGGGATTTTCCATAGCCAGTATGTATCATTTCTTCTACTACGCTGAGGACCTGTCATCATAAGTACAGACACATACACAGAACACCCTACCCACCTGTGGCAGTCATGTGCTTATGTTAATTTTATGATTGAAATGTAGGGGTGGAGTCTAGCCTGTTAATTTGGAGATAGCCATTGAGTAGCGAATGAGGTCTTTATGTGGGCATGGTTTTCTCCTGAGACTTCTGGGAAATTTCACGATATTTCCCTCGTGAAGATGAGAAGCTATCTTCCCCAGCTGTGGGAATTACTTTCAGAGACGATGAATCACGAAAAAGACAAGATGGCAGCGCCTGAGAAGCTGAGAGTGCTGGCGAAGAGACTACATGGCCTTGCCCTGATGGAGCCAGACCTCTGAAGCTGGAGTGCATGCTATTGATGGATCCTGAGCCCTGGAAGCGAGGAGCCATGAGGAGACTCCTGCCAGTGCCGGGATTCTACACCCACTGACCTGTGACTTCGTGAGTCGAAAGGAGACTTTACAGACTGATTTGGGGCATAGGGTTAATATCGGACTTAGGACTTTGTACTGGACTAGATTGGGATGCTTTCTTAATGTCCTATTTATCTTATATATAAACCTTTTCCTTATAGCTATATGTGTGTCTATGAAATTTGTTCCTCTAGTCTATCCGGACTAACACACCACCGCTATGTGAAATAGAGGAGTATTTCCCATTACTGAAGAGTGGGTTGCAACTCAGAGAGACCCTATAAGACAGAGTTCAACTCTTCTATAATATTCCTGAGGCTGTATATCTTTATGGAAGGGGACTCCCTCTTCTCTCTCTTACAGAGCTTCAGAAGGGTTTGAACCAATTACCTTTCTTTCTTTTTCTTTTTTTTTTTAGGCATCACTGCCCTCGGGTGGTAGGAGTAGGAGGCCCAGCCTTTGCTCCTGTGAGCTGGAATTGAACCTCCATCCCAGTGGGCCGCAGTCCCGTGCACAATCACTACGCCACCGGGGTTCAGCCCCAATTACCTTTCAATTAGTAGTCTAAAGCCTAATCTACTCTTCCATAAAGAAAACACACAAATGAATCCACTGCCATTCATTTGATTCTAACTCATGGTGGCCTTACTCAGGGTTTGCAAGTAGGAAGTCTCATCTTTCTCCTGAAGAGTGGCTTCGGAGCTCAAACCATAGCCCTTAAAGTTTCATTCCAAAGCCTAAACGGCCGCACTGCCAGGCTTCTTTTAACACAGTATTAAAATTTGATACACATCTAACATAGTGCCTTCGAGTTTCATAACCATTGTATAATGGTGGTTTATTTCAAGTCAAGTTTTAGTTTTATAGGGTTTACAGGGAGTGGGACAACATACATTTATGCAATGGAAATGGATGCCAGGCCAGGGTGGATGCTATGCTTGTAACTATATAGATATATGTATCTATGTAGATATACATATATATCAATATCACATACAATAAAGACAAACAAAATGGGCAAACAGAACAGGCATTGCCTTCTTGATTCTGTAACGTTCTGTAGCATTCAAGTAATGGGGTAGCTCATCTTTCTATGATCATGTATTTATCTAGGCTCTTACCTATGGTCTCTTCATCATCTCTGTCTAACCAACAAGAAATAAATAACATGAATATATCAGTTGGCCCTGGAATCCCTTTATCGCAGTCCTTAAGCTTCCTAGCCACATCAGCAGATAGGTTAAGACATATCATCTATATGCCTGAAGAAAGAGTTATTTTTACAGATAGCTGATGGTTTCTTCTTGATACAACAATGTGGTTTATAAAACAATCTCAGCTTCTATCTAGTTTTCTGGTCTTTGCCTTTTAATTTCCCCTGAAAGAAAAGGCAGTTCAGAAAAGGGAACTTAAGGGGGAGGTCATTTCAGGAGGAAGAGTGAAGTCGGGGGGAAATTATAAAGCAAGAATAACTGAAGAGAGTACTAACGAGTTAGTGAACATTGCAAACAATGGAGGCTCTGTCACATAATGTACCACAGAACTGCACTTTTGAAATTTTAAATTACTGTTATCTTAATCAAGACAAGGAGTAGTCTTGGAAGCTCATTGGATAGACATGATGCTGTTAATGGGAAGATTGGCAGTTCAAACCCATTAGCTGCTTTCCTGGAGAAAAATATGGCATAAGTTTCCATAAAAAATAGAAATTCAGTAGGGCATTTATATCCTGCCCTATAGAGTCTCTATAGGGAATATAACTTGAAGCTGCAGGGACTTGGGATTCATCATTGTAGTTCAAAAATTGTTGAAAGCTCAACTAAAGACCTTGTCACCACAGGTCCTTGGAGACTATTTGCCATCTGATTCGTGGTTTGGGGACCGAGCTATTACATTTCCATTTCTAACAAGCACCCACATGAGCTGATGTTGGTGTTCCAATGACACATCTGAAGTGATAAATGCATGAATCTCAAAAGTTATATCTTATATGTATCATGAACTATTTCATAATAAATCCACTAAGGGCTCTAACTCAAGCTATAAGGAACTCTATAAGGAGGAGAGGATGCTCTTTGGTCTGAGACGACAATGAATGATAAAACTATTTGCAGATTAGCACAAGTCCAGATTTTTCAGTGATATACAGATTCACTGGTTCCTAATCTCTTTGATGGCAGAGAGTTTGCCTTCTCTAAACCTCATCCAACATGTATTTACTAGCAATAGGAATATCAGAAACATGTAAATTGGTGAGAGAATATTTGAGAATGTTCAGCATTGCCAATTTTTTCTTCAGATTTTCGGTAAATTTTGTAAACAAAAGTCACCCTTTTCTGGGCCTTCTGAGACATGAGAGCTCATCAAAGGAGGTGCTCCTTAATCAAAGACAAATCAAGTCAGTCTAAAGTGTCTTCTGATGTGATTTTAGGGCTTCCAATTGGCGCATTCGATTCATTCTCCTGCTGTAAATTTGCATTTCCACATCAGATATACTAAATCAGAATTTACATTTTAACAAATCCCCGAGTGAATCCTATTGGCCCCCATACAAATTTATAAAACCATATGCACAGAATCACCCGGGGGTCTGGTTAAGATGTACTTTCAGACTCAGTGTTACTGAAGGGAAAATTAATGTTTTTTAGCAGGGACACCATATCAGAATGATCTGGCTGGAAGCCATAGTGACTTTTAAAGATTTAAAAATATGCCCTGAAGTTAAATTATTCACCCACTATACCAGTAGTTTTCAACCTTCCTATTACCACGACCCTTTAATACAGTTCCTCATGTTGTGGAGACCCCCCTTCCCCCAACCATAAAATTATTTTCATTTTTACTTCATCACTGTAATTTTGCTACTGGTATGAATCAGGCAACCCCTGTGAAAGGGGTATCCAACTCTCAAGGAACCGCGACCCACAGGTTGGGAACTGCTGCTCTAGACAGCTCTGAAGTGCAGTTAGGCATCGACTCAGCTCAGAATAATTGAAATTATTCTCAAACTAAAGAAACACAGATGGGTTCTCTGTCCAACATCTCTAGAACTCAAGAGAGATTGTTGAACCCTTCAACCCAGTCACTCTTCTGTGGTTAAGTGGTGAAAATGAGCTCTAGCTTTCTTCTTTCAGGCATCTTGCCACCCAAAATCAATTGCAGTCGGGGAAGATCTGCATACAAACTCTCAGCTTGGTCACCTTCCAAACATCCCCCCAACTTAGTTTCCATACTGGAACTGTTTGCAGGCGTAAGAGCCCCATCTTTCTCACTTGGAGCAGCGGGTGGTTTCAGACTGCTGCTCTTGCAGTTAGCAGCCTGAGGCATAACTACTATGCCACCTGGGCTTCTAAAAGGAGGAAAGGATGCAATACAACTGAGATTCACAGGTAACCCATATTGTACCCACCTAACAGTACCTAACATTCACTGAAACAATCCAAGTATCATGCCACCCCCAAAAGAATTAAGCAAACAGTTTCTGACACCTGGACTTCCTATTCATCACCCCCGTCTGCTTGAAATGCACATGGATATATTTCCGTGCCACAATGAGCCAAGAGTTAATTCCACTCTGCTTCTTAATCACACTGACCAGGAATCAAGGCTACCTTATTTTAGTCAAGTTCGTATTTACTCCACATTTACGCGTATTTGATAAAGCTAGCTATCCCAGTAAATGTACTGATGAAGATCTTGGCTACAAGGTGGGCAGAAGGAGTCCAAGAGCCATGCTATGGGAGCAGGAGGCAGTCTGTTTCTATAAAGCTTCCAGCTTTGGAAGTCCTCCAGGACAGTTCTACTCTGTCCTGTAGGGTCACCATGCGTCAGAATCCATCAGATGGCAATGGGTTTGGTTTGGTTTTCCAGATAAACCAATTTACAACACATTTTCTTTTTTTTTTTTTTTTGGCATCACTGCCCTGGTGGTGGGAGTAGGAGGCCCAGCCTTTGCTCCTGGGAGCCGGAATTGAACCTCCGTCCCAGTGGGCCGCAGTCCTGTGCACAACCACTACACCACCGGGGCTCAGCCTACCACACATTTTCATACACAGTCCTCCCGTTTTCAGGCTGAAACACCATGTCTGGTGTTCACTTACATTACATTACATAGAACTCGCATTCCTCTTTCTTCAGATATACAGAGACTCTAAGTTTCTTAATATCCAGTGACCTCAATGTACCCTTTTCCATAAAGTGTCTTCAATAAATTCTCATCGAATGAATCAGTTAAAGGAGAATGTTAACATTCTGACAAAGGAAGTAATGTTTTCTGCTTCTTTCCATGGAATAAGGCTATGTGTAATGAATCTGCTGCTACCAAGGACTGTTATACCACCTTTCTTGTAAAATCGCCTTTAAAAGGACTTTACAGGCTGATCATTGATTCTAGAGTTTACTGATGTATAATAACAGTGTCCTAGATGCCCAAAATTTTATAGTGAAGAAGATAAATTCTAGGACCTCAAGAAGTTCCTCGTCCACAGGGACAAACAAGTCTGTAAAAGGATCATTACCGTACAGTGTGATGGATGTTAGAGTCGGGTCATATATGACATCAAGGACTCACAAAGGAGGGAAGAGGGCACCTTGGAAATCAGGAA
Source organism: Nesogale talazaci (assembly GCA_004026705.1). NCBI lineage: Eukaryota > Metazoa > Chordata > Mammalia > Afrosoricida > Tenrecidae > Nesogale > Nesogale talazaci. The sequence goes on from PVJH01003167.1 coordinate 96,139, forward strand.
GGTTCTGCAGAGCGTACGGGGGTAAGAAGAGGGTCCCTCTCTTTCTGTTCCTTTCTCTCTTCCCCTCTTTCCTATTTTATCTAAGCATATCATTGGACCTGTTAGGCTTTTCTTCTTTGGCCTTTTAATATTTATGACACTTGTTAATTAAAGTAATTTCATGAAAGTAATTGTTTTAACGACTGGAACTATAAACATTAGGACTTGTATGAAGCACTCTCTCTGGGTCGCTGGCCCTTTTATCAGCACTCACATACCCCTCTAAATCAGTGCAAGAAAATGTCCTGTTAGAAAAATATGTTCAACACCCACATGGAGTCAAATTACTGAAAGCACGATCCTTCCTCTGCTTCTGTGTCTGACATAATCTATGTACCACCAAAGCCCAGCAGAGTTAAAAAGCACACTCTTCAGAAGCAAATTACCTCACCCAGGCCTTTGGTGCACACTGTGATAAAAATGGTAATTTTGAAAATGGAACTTAACAATTGCAAACATCAATGGCCTCCAAATTATGAAGAGTAGATTCTCTTTTAAAAAGCTTTACCTCTGCTATTTAAATGGCAGTCTATGCTGATGGATGTGCCCAAAACGTTGACTAATTCAGGCATCAAACGACAAGCACTGAAAATCCAATTGTAGAGTAAAGGAGTGGATTTTTTATGTGGTGATAAAAGTATACATTTACAGACTCTGGTCAGAAGAATCTCATGGAAAGAGTGACCATAGCAAGGATCAATGCATAAGATTATCTACACACATGTGTAAGTGTGATGAAATGCAGATTATTTGAAAGGTATTTTGAAATCAATTATAAAAGCATAAACATTATAACAGCAAATGTTATAATGCTGTCATAAAATGTTTAGCAAAGCCCTCTTAGGCTAATGGACTTCCATTCAGTTCTTGGCTTCTAACTGAACAAATGTCAGTTGGAATCCATGGTCTGACGACGTGCTGTCATAAAGATTATGCTTCAGTTCTACTCGGTCCCACGCTATTACTCTGATATGGTCACAGTGACAATTGAGCCAAAAGGTCACCATTAACAACACAGACAAAGGTCTGACCCAGCAACTAGACATTGGTGAAAAACAGTTTCCACAGAGTAGCTGACAACTACAGGGAGCTTGGGTGTCAGGCTCTAAGGCAGAGACCTCTCAAGAACACATCACCAGGCCCCTTCTCTCAGGTGCTTCCAGAAGCTTTCAATCACCAATCTTTGGTTAACATTTCAACCCCTACACATTTCTGCCACCTAAACACTCTTAAACAGATATTACAGTATTTTCAAGCAGATGGCATGTACGTAATAGTTTTTTTTCTTGTGCATATCGTGTGTATTATATATGCATGCACATTATTTACATGGATTTGTTGCTTGTGAAAATATGTTAGTGTATGTGATTTATGATGTCTTTTGAATACATGACAGTTATTTCAAAAGAAACAGCACCCTACTTAATAATATTTTCTTTTAAAAAACACACATCTGTTAACATCCTTAAAGTTAGATATTGTGATAGCTTTTCTACCAAGTTGATATCCAGTGGAAAAATTCTGAAAAGGAAGCAAATATTATATAAGCCAGAACTAAATATTCTTGTAATTTATGGAAGTATCAGAAGTGCTAAAAACCTTCATTTCAGAGAATGTGGCTCATTTGGAAGCATTTTCACCAAATGAAATCTATTACTTTAAACCTGAAATGGTAATTTAAGCACCTCACATAATTACAGGTAGCACTTTCTGTTCTCAAATGAGTAGCTGGATAAATATAGATGTAAACATTTCAAGTAATTAAAATTTAAACAAAGGTCCTGAAATACAATAAGTATACGGTTTCTAGCATCTGATAGCATGTTCATTTAAAAAAGGAAGAATAGAATCCTTTGGAAAAAACTTTTAAGTGATTTAAATTCTTTTTAAAAATAGGAAATATTTATTAAGATGGTATTTTTTGTTTTGTAATATGAAAAGAAATTTCAGTCAAACTTTTTTAAAAAGTAGTTTTCTGTTTGTTTTCCACCCTTCATTAATTTTTTTCTCTGAAAAGGGACACTTTACCTTTTATTGATATTGTTTGTATTAGTCTCACTTCTCTGTTTCTATATATACCTTATAGATTATCATTTGCATTTTATCTATACCTTCATAACTAATAGAAGAAACCTACCTCTTGAGAGCTAAATAAAACCTCATTAACCAGTGTATGACTATTACAGGGCAATAAACTTTCCATTTTACATGCTTTTGTACACATCTTCTTAGCCTGTGGTGAGGCAGAAGAATCATTCTGGAAAATTTCTCATTTCATGTCTTCACTATTATGATGCCTTTTTATTGCCAATGCCAATGTGACATGTGGTTCTAAAGTATCTTGCTTGATAGTTGATGACTAGCAAATCATAAAGTCCCACCTCAGTCATAGCTAAGAGGGATGACAAAGGCATATGGAGTCCTACAATGAATGCTTAAATAGAGGTCTTTAAGGTTTTGAGGACAGTAAGGTCATGAGTCAAGGCCCTAGAATAAAAGGAGTCATCTTTCTGCCCAAGTAAGGCAGTTCCTGCTCTATTACAATGATAATGAGTGCTCAGTTAAGGAAGTCATTGTAACTAATTGCCTTGCTAACCACAAAGTCATCAGTTTGAAAACATCAGACACACCAGGGGAGCAAAACGAGGCTTTATCTTCCAGAAACCAGTAAGTATACTCTCAGAAACCCACAGAGGCATTTCTCTATAGGGAAAATGGGAGTTGGCAAAACTCAATGGTAGTGAGTTTGACTTTCCAAAGATTTTTTTCTGGTGGAGTTTACATGATACTTTTGTTTCTCATTCAATATTTCAAATATATATCTATATTTTCTGTAACATTGGTTGCTCTCCTTGAACTATGACAATACTCTCTTGATTTTGACCCTTCTTCCTCATTTCTAGCCCTCCAGTTTCCTTGGCCTGTCATGGCTTCTCCTGTTGTATTTGGGAAATATTGCCCATTTGATGTCCTGCAGAGATCATTCTAATAAGCACCTCCTTTGAGGGTCTCATTATCTACTTCGTAGGCCTATTAGGTGATAAAACAGAGTGTCTTAGTGTGATAGTCTCAGGAATCCCTCAGGTATTTATCAGTTCAGCCAACATTTTTCATTACAGAAATAGATTGAAAACATTCCCCTTGAGTCTGGAAATGAATTAAGGGTACATATTTGCATCAATTTTATTCAATAGCATACTGGAATTCCTAACTAGAACAATACGGAAGATCTAGCACAGATTCCATGAGAAAGTTACTGGAACTAATAGGACAGTTCTGTAAAGTGGATTGGTATAATATCAACATACAAAATCCAGTTAGGCTCCTCTACATTAATAAGGAGGACTCTAAAAAGATAACCAAGAAAACAATGCACTTTTTAAATCTCATGTCTCCTCTCAATATAATACTAAAAAAAAACTAACTAGGGAAGGAAATAAAAAAATACAAGTAAAACATTAATGCAAAGAACAAAAAGACCTAATAAAATACCATCTTCATGGACTAGAAGACTTGTCATTGTGAAAATGTCAATAGCATCTATAAATATGCACAGGTAAAATGAAATACTCCCCCAAATCTCATTAACAGTCTTTAACAAAGTGGAAAACTTAATCTCTTTAGAGGAAAGAGACGCTGAGTAGCTAATGCAGTATTGAAGAAGATGAACAACTTAGGAGGAGTCATACTTCAGAATGTCTATCTGTGGTAATCAAAACTGCTCCCAATACAATGAGAAACACAGCTAATTCAGACACAAAATTGAGGATCTAGATGTAAATGGTGGGTCTTTGACAAATGGCCAAAGACCATTTAGTTGGGATTGGAATTAACAAATTGTACTTGCAAATTTAAACATGCATTTGTAGAAATGTAAAAAATGACCATTACCTAAAATTATATAGTAAAACAAATTTAAAATGGATAAAAGCCCAAATGCTACATGCAAAACAATAATATTCCTGGCGGATAATGTAAATACAAAGTTAGAGGGTTCTAATTTCTGGCATAAATATGTCATGAAACAAAATTAAAATGTAAAAAGAAAAGGAGATAAACTAGATAACTAGAATTTCTAAAAGCAAACATACACATGCTTATTTTCAGTACAGACAACCACAACAACACAACAACAAAAATCAAACAAAATCCACTGCTGTCAAGTTCATGGCAATTCATAGTCATGAAGAGTGGAAGTGTGTCATATCTCTGAGGTTTCCATCTTTGCTGAATGAAATTGGTGTGCCTTTTTCTTTCAGAGGTACTGTTGGGTTTATGTCACTGATTTTGCAGCTATTTGTTCAACTACCTTAACCTATGGTGCCTCCAGGGCTACTTTTAATTTGAATATAATGGAGAAAATGATAAACATAAGAACAGGAATAAAAAAAATAGAGAAGACACAACAAGCATTTTTATTGATTTATAAATTGATAATATTTTTGTCAGAAAAGATGCTTTGAATGTCCATATTTCTGGACCCGTTGAAGCTTGATTTGTGATCTACAGCATGGTCTATTCTGGAGAATGACCCAAGTGCTGTGTTGCATGTGTGCTGTGTTGCTGTTTGGTGGTGTGTTCTGTGTGTTTCTGGAGTTCTAGTTATGTGATTTATTTGATCATTGGTGTATTGTGTTTCTCCTTCTGTCCATTTTATACCGGTGTGTTAGGCTCTCCTACAATTATTAAAATACTGTTCATTTCTCTTCTAAACTGTTAGAGTTTATGAATTTTGAAGCTCTGTCATTGGGTGCATAAATTGTTATTATGTTATGTATTCTTGGTGGACTAAATTTATAATCATAAAATAATGGTTTTCTTTGTATCTTATAATGGATTTTACCTTAAAGTCTATTTTGTTTGAAATTATTTTTGCAACTCTTGCTCCCTTTTAAATTTTTATTTTTTGCTTGACATGTATTTTTCTATTCTTTGATATTTAACTTGTTTAGCTCTTTGTGATTAAGATTTGTCCCTTGAAACTAAAATACTGATTTTTTAATAATACACTATGCCACTCTGTCCTTTGACTACTGCATTTAATCCATGTCTACTTAGTGTGATTAATTATAGGAATGATTCATGCTATTATTTTCACATATTTTGTGTGGTTTTGTTTATGTTTGTGTAATCAATGGCACTTTGCTCCTCTTAATTTTTGGTGCTTTCTTTGTGTGTGTTTTTTTACTTTATTATACCCTCATCGTTTGTGATTGTTTACTGAGTCATTTTTGTTTTTTCTTTATATTGGTGAATATATTTCTTAAATTTGGGAGGTTTACATGGTTACTCTGAAGTTTACATTCACACTCTTAAAATTAAAAGTCTACTATATCTTCAAAACATATTGACTTAATCCTCATGGAAATTATATACATAATTTATTTTCCTTTTTGTTTTGAAGTTGTTTTTAACTTGATGCGTCTGGTACCTTGTATTCATTTGTTTAGGTTTGTTGCTGTTGCTCAGCTTACATTTTGTGAAGTCTAGTTCAGCGTTAGCATCTGAGTGATATTGCTGTGTGTAGCTATTTCAGGTTGTCGTCTTGTGTCACTGGTTCTCTATTGGAAGGAGTTCCCTTAACATTTCTTTTATGGATCGTGAGGTTTTAACTAATTCTCTCAATCTCGCTTATCTGAATATGTTTTAATTTTGCCACCATTAAAATATATATAATTTTATTGGAGGCTCATACCGCTCTTATAACAATTTATATACCAATTGTATCAAGCATAGTTGTACATATGTGTGATCATTATTTTCTAAACATTTACTTTATAGCTGAGCTCTTGGTATCAGTTCCTCTTTTTTCCTTCCACTCTCTCCTTCCCACCCTTGTGACCCTTTGATAAATTATTATTTTCATATCTCACACCAACCACTGTCTCCCTTTATGGCTTCTGTTGTTCATTGACCCACGCTCCCAGGATGGGAAGGGTGGTTATGCATCAATCATTGCAGTCCATGTCCTCTTGCTCTCCTCACCCCCCACCCCCACCCCTACCTTCCCGTTACTTTGCTGGTATTGCTACCCTCACTTTTGTTCCTGGGGATGTTACCTGACCTGAAATCTGCCTGTCCTAAACTCTGATCTGTACCAGTATACATCATTTGGTCTAGCCAGAACTGAAAGGCAGAACTGGGGACATGATGGTGGTGGGGTGAGGAAACCACAAAGAAGCAGAGGAACAAAGTGTTTCATGGTGTGCGATATGGTGCCCTAGTTGAGTCTTCCCTTCCTGTGACCCTTCTGTGAGGGACAAGAACATTTTATGGCCACAATTTTTGAAAGACAATTTTGCTGTATATATGATCCCTGATTGGTAATTGTTTTGCTGGCAGATTTTATATGTCATCTCATTCCCTTCTTAGCTGCATGGCTTCTGATTAGAAATCAGCGCTTAGTCTTATTGGTGTCCTTTTGCTAGTGACATCGCATTTTTTATGAGCTGCTTTCAGAAACCTTTATTTGCTTTTATTTGGGAAAGATTCACTATAGTAAGTCATAGCAAAAATTTGGATGTGTGGTGGTGATATCTTTAAAGGGGTTGAGTTTCATACATAATAATTGTCTTAGGATGGGTTAGAAGAACAAATATAGTGACATTTATATATGTATGATGGAGAGATATTTGTGTCAAAAAAAATGGCTGTTGTGTAAGAAGACAAGGCTCAAACTAGGCAAATTCCAAGTACATGTTTCAGATTTTAGACTGGAAGCTTCTTCTGACTTGTGTAGCTACGTGGACTGGTGAGTGCAATGTAGAAGGAGATGACAGGCTGGGATGGCTGCAGAAGCAAACGGATCTAAGGTTGCGAGGTCAGATTGAAGACCTTTAACTCAAATACAAAGAAGACAGGTCAGTGAGCTAGATGCGGATCCCAGATCCCCACTTCCCCGCCCCCAGAAAAAGCAAGCAGACTTTTTCACATCCATTTATATTAAAAGCAGACCCCATTTTCAAGGAAGCACTTCCTTTCAGTTGATTGCATCAGGGTTGTAATCTGAAAATGAGTGTTGCAATCCATGGAAATCTTCCTATAACTGATTAGCTCTTCATAGTAGATCCCATCCCGGGGACTGATGAAGTCTTACCAACCAAACCACTGTGAATCCTGACCCAGGGAACCTGACATACAAGGGGTAACCCACCAAAATGGATTTTTTTTCAAAGTTACATTTTAAACATTTTTTTTACAAGATAATCTCATCCACTTCAAGGTACTGTCCATCACACTTAATACATTTGTCAAATCTGCTGTTCAATTCTTAGAAACATTTTTCAAACTCGTCTGTTTGGATGGCTGACGGCAGCTCCCTCACTTTTTTCTGCACTTCTTCCACCTCATCAAATCACTGGCCTTTTGTGTCCCTCTTCATTTGTGGAAACAAAAAGATGTCAGATGTCACATGCAATGAGGTCACAGGAGTCAGGTGCATGGGACAAGAGAGGCATGCCACTTTTTGCTAGAATTTTGTGCACTGAGATGGCTGCCTGGGCAGGGGCACTGTCATGGTGGCAAAATCAGTGCTTGGCTGGCACAAACCAGACCTCCCCTACCCCAGGACCCCCCCCCCCCGCAACAGTTGTGACATCTTTTTAGAACCTCTAAATAGAAAGCTTGATTAACCGTCTGACTTGGTGGAACAAACTTTTAGTCCATTTAGATAGTTGACAGATGTCCAGAATGAGATTTGTCATCATTCCACAGTTCACCCTTTTTGTAAAGAGAAAACCCCTAGCACACTTGAGTTTTTCCCAGAGGGCTGTCCTTGTAAGCCGTGTTCAGTTTCTGTGCCATTTTTCCTAAGCAGGAAACAAAATTTCATAGCTGTATGCTCCTCTCGTAAATAAGCCAGCACCAAAAAGTGAGCTTTGAGCAAAACTGCTTTTGTGAGTTCACTATGCCAGATATAAGTTTCCCAGGTGACACCACCAGGTGCACTACCTCAGAGCTAATTGGTTAATGCTTGCCTTGTAGGAAAAATAGGTACTAAGAAAGCTCTGTCCAGCAGAGCTTTTTCCTGTCTGGGGGAGTACGACCCTCACAAAATTAAACTAGTCCAGTAACCTTATCTTTCATAATCTTTGGGAATCTTTCAGCCCATATATCTTAAGAGTTTGTCACTGTATTCTCCCCACCTCCTCTTTCAGAAGCTTTATGATAGTATCCTCTTTGATAGTATCCATGATCCCAAATTATCCCCTTTGATAGTACCCCACATAGCTCAGTATTTTTTCATTTTTCTTTTATCTAATTATTTCTCAAATTAATTAGTATCAAAGAATTTGTGCCCTACTTTGATGATTGTTTATTTTATTGATGAAATTTTACTGCTATGTTCTTCCACTGAGTTGTGTATATTATGTAAATGTTCTAAATTTCAAGTTGTTTTCTAATGGTTTATATCTATTGTTTTTTCACATGTATTGTTGCATGTATTGTTTTTCTGAATTTCTTTCTTTTTTTTTAATGTTCCTTGGGTTCTTTGAAGACTACATAAAATATTTTTAATTCCTACTCAGTTGTATTATATTTTTCTTCGGAAATATTTACTTTCCTTATTTTAATCACTTTCTTGACCCACCTTCTTCTCTTTTACCTGTGTGTGTGTGTGTGTGTGTGTGCTTTCTTATTGTCTGGAATTTCTAACTCATTAAGGTTTTATTTCATTAAGTTCCATATTTTTTTGTATTTATTGCTTGTATATTTTTTTCTTAAGACTGACTTTATGTTCTTTTTCGCTTTGACATATTAGGGTGAGCAAAAGTGTCCCACTGATTGCTAGCCCGCTGGCACAGGGCCGTTTGTGACTCACTGCCAGGGACTGGGAGGTGGTGGGCAGGGCAAGAACATACCACTGCCCACTGAGCACATGGGGTGACTGAGTGTGGGATGAGCAGCCATGAACCACTTCCTGTTTTTACCTCTCAGTGCAGGTGCAAAAATGACTTTTGCTGGGTGTCTTAGGTACCAGGAAGATAGTGTAAATGACTGAAGGTGTCCGAGTTCTTTCCTGCTCATCAGAGAGATGGAACAACAGGAAGGGGCGTGGCGAGGGAACAGAATGTGGTAAATACTCTCTGCCACTTGCCTGTTGGGTAAGGTGGTCAGTGTGTAATATGCAGATAACTCATGGTGCAGGAGTATTCTCTGGTACTCGTTGCATGGATGATGTGGCAGTTTGTGGTATACAGTATGTGACTGGGATTTCTGTAGTATTATCTGTTGCTTGAAGCAGTGGAGATCATGGATGAGGCTATTAGGGACACCTCTGCTTGCTGGGTCACTGTCTAGTGGTTATTGTTAGCAATTGGTTAACCCCAACTACCTAACGGGATAGAGACTGACTGGAGTCCACCAGATGGGAGATTGCTGACTATCACTACGAAATCACTTTTCATTTTCCTGGGGCTAGTGATCACAGCTGTTTTCTCTTGCATACCCTCCCATTGACAATAAGGAATACTGGTGGCACAAGATCAGTAGTTTGAAGTCAACAACCCTCTGTGGAAGAAAAACAGGGATTTGTACTCCCGTGAAGAGTTACAGATTCAGAAGGGTAGATTCAGAAGATTCCCCAGGGTAGGTCTATCTTGTCATACCTAATCACTATGAGTCACCATCAACTTCACACCTTGATAGAGTGAGTCCTTTTTTTCATAAATGATAATGCTTAGAGTCTCATTTATCAATTGCTCAGATTTTTAAGATATTCCATTTCAACAATCACCATGTCCATTCTATTTCTCTCAGCCAGCCCTATATCTCACTACCTGGCTTGACTCTTAGAAGGCATGCATAATCACACAAAATATCATGATCTTTATCAGTTAGTAATTCTTGACAGAATGACACCATATTTTTAACCATTATTTTTGTTACTATTTCTACTGAACCTGGGTTTTACTCTGCTTGGCCTCAATCTTTAACTCTCTCTATAATATATAGTGAAATTCTGAATTTTATTTAATTTTTAGCACACGTTTTATGGTGAAGGGGTTTATAGGACAGATCCACTTTCTATTCAGCAACTCATTTTATGTCATGTCACACATGGGGATCCCTACTATCACTTATTCCACTTCAACCCCACGCTTTGTTTTAATTCTTCAAATTTTTCAATCCTTATGAATTCTACCTTTAGGTAATGCTAATTTTTGATGCCAAATGGTTGATAATTTTCTAAAACGCACATACCTATTTAGTATTATTTTTTCATTATAAACATGCTTAATGTTTGACTGAAAATTGAGCTATGTGCATGAGTCTATTTTCACAGCTGGAAACCAATTGAGGATCATGTATCAGGGGTTTCCCCCATCCTTATCCAATCAGAAATCCTTGATGTTTTTCTAAGGTGCCATCAAGTTGATTCTGATCCATAGGGACCCCATGCACGCAGAATGAACCATTGTACTGTACTTTGCAATCTTTGCAATGGTTCTTATATCTGAGCCTTTTGTTGTAGCCATGATGTCAATCCAGTTCCCTGAGGGCCTTCTCTTTTCATAGGCCCACCCCTTGACCACACATGATCCAGGGAATGATATCACCTGTCAATAAGTCCAAAGTACAGAGGCAAAGGTTTACCATCCTTGCCTATAGGAAGCACTCTGGTCATGCTTCTTTCAAAATAGGTCTCTAAGCCTAGCATCTTTAGACAAGGGAGTACTCCCCCAAACCTGCAATTTTAATCAAAACAATATATTTAATTTTTTAACAAAATAGCCTTACCTCCTTCAAAGTACTCTCCATTATATTTAATATTTTTGTTAAATATGTGATTCCACACTTGGAAACACTTTTCAAACTCACTTTTTGGATGTCTGAGAGCACCTCCTTTGATTTTTTTCTTCACCTCTTATAATTAAATTTCTGTCCTTTCATAATGGTGTCCATTTATGGAAAGAAAAAGAAGTCGCAGGGAATAAGGTCAGGTGAGTAAGGTGCATAGGCCTAGAGAGGCATGATGGGTTTTTTCTGTTGTTTCTGTTGTTGTTTTGTTTTTTCAAAAACTGGTCTTCTGAGATGACTGACTGAGCAGGTACATAGTCGTGATGGCAAAGTCAGTCCCCTGTCTGCCACAAACCGGGCCAATTTTTGTCACATGCTGTTATGCCTGTGTTTTATCACACACTATTTTTTTCAAAGCTTCTAAATAGAAAGCTTAATTAACAGTTTGGCATGGTGGAATGAACTCCAAATGCAATACAAGTCTACATTTCATCTGCTCAGGAAATTAACAAACTAAATATGTAATCAACTGACATTTCACCTTTTTTGAAACCTTAAAACCACTCATACACTTGAGTTTCTCCAATAGCATTATGCTTATAAGCTGTGCTTAACATCACAACAGTTTCTGAGGTATTTTCCCAACCAGGAAACAAAATCTCACAACTTCATGCTGTACTCTTAAATATTCCATCAAAAAAAATAAGGTTTGAGCAACACTGCTTTGATGAAAAAAATGACCTGTGACCATAGAGAATTTTCCCAGATATGCCACTGTGTGCACTTAGAGAATTTGCTTGATGCTCAAGAGAGCTCCACTCACAGAAGTGTTTTTCCGTGTGTTTTTTTTTGGGGAGGGTGGGGGTTCCCCCTTGTATGATGCTGAGTTTGGTTGCATATTTTTCTCACATTACTTTCAGGGCCTTCTCCTGTCCTCCTTTTCAGAGAAATCGGTGTTGGTATCCAGGCACCATCTAGTACTTCTTGTTTCAGGATCATGGAAATCAATGTTAATTTAGTTCATTGAATTAATTGTTGTCAAGTGTTTTATATTTTCTTCAATTTTCTTTCCCTGTATGGGGAGAAACCATCAGCTTCAGCTGAGATGGCTGCTACCATTTTTCAAGACCACAGTTTCTACTCACCAATGAAGTGTGTAGATCAGTGGTTCTCAACCTTCCTAAGCCTGAGACGCTTAAATACAGTTCCTCATGTTGTGGTGACCCCCAACCACAAAATTATTTTTGTTGGTACTTCTTAACTGTGATTTTGTTACTGTTATGAATCATAATGTAAAGATCTGATATGCAGGAGATATTTTCATTGTTACAAGTTGAACATAATTAAAGCATAGTGCTTAATCACAAAACAATATGTCATTATATATTGTGAAATATTTAATTCTAATTACAAATACATGAAATTTTGTTTTGAAGCATGGTGTAACATGGGTGATGGTCTTCATGCTGGGTACTCTTATGTGGGTCAAATTGCATGTGGGTGGACCAATAGAGGAGCAGGGTCTCGGTTCCTAAGACCATTAGAAATACATGTTTTCAGTGGTCTTAGGTGACCCCTGTGAAAGGGTCATTCAATCCCCAGCATGGGGATTGCGACCCACAGGTTGGGAACCACTGCCAGAGATCATTGCCTTTGTACACTCTTATTTTGTATACTTTGGCTTTAGTGTCCCCCAAGTTCATAAGTGAATCCCACATTTTATGCCAATTCACTTCAGACTCTGAATTTTAAAAATTATTTTTAAAATGATCTGAAATTTAAAAATAAACTCCTGAGGAAGAAAAAAAAATTAATCCTAACACCACTGATACTTGCAATCCCTAGTTTTAAGGGACCTCTTCTCTTTAAATCCTCAGATAGGTAATCATGAACTAAAAGGTACATGTTGATAACCTACTAAACACTGCAGTTTGGCCTTCAGTGCTGCCAAGCTGTTTTCAGCAATTATTAGCTAATTATCAAGCTGTTCCTCAATGACTTTGATATTTCCCCTCTTCATACACTCGACCCTTTGAGAACACAGACTGTGTCATCTTGTTTTTGTTTTGTTTTTAAATCTCCTATAGCTTTAAATACTACACATTGCACATGGTAGAGTCTTAGCTAGTGTTTGGTATGTTAAGTTAAATGTCTAAAATTCTATGTACCTTCAGCCCCAAAATATCAAAGAGAAATTTCACAGAAGACACATTTATTTTTCATTAGGATATTACCTATCTACTTAACTATTGAAAGTAATAAAAAAAGTTTAAAAAAGAGTTGCTAATTCACAATTGTTATGAGGATTTTGAGAAATACATATATTATGAATTTACGAGATCATATACAAATAATACATCAATGAAAATAATACTCACCTTTCTTAGTTCAACTGATAATCAAGAAATGGCTGTGGCTAAAATTATAAACAGTAATGGCTACTAACTGTATACCTGATAGAGTCTATTTTGTCAATTGCTTTCACTTACTTTAAGGCAAACATTAAGATGGTGCATATGACCTTGTGAACCTTAAGTCCAACCCTGAGAGTCCTTGGAGGCCAAGGGCAGATATGTATGTCCAGGTACTCAGAATAACCAGAATTCATTCCCTTCTGCTCTGACTTTGAAATATTAGCTTAAACAACAAATACACATGGAAAACAGTGACTGTTAAAGAGTTCAATGGTGAGCATAATATTCTGAAGACTGATATTACCAAGCATGAAAGTATTACATATTCATTCTTGAACTAAACAAGTAGTAACTTAAATGTATGTTACATAAAATATACTTTATTTTTATGAATTAAATTTTGAGATGAAACTAAAAATATATATTTTAAAGATATCAGAAGCAAAGTCACTAAGCAGAATTTAATATTAAACCTATGGTAATTTTAAATTCTGAAAGTTATTTTGAAGACTTTCTTTGTTATTATAATAGAGAAGCCCATCTTAGTCATCAGGACATTAAGTATGAGGACAATAGATGAATTCTTAAGCTATATGTGTGTTTTTAGTCTGTCCTGTTTAATTTTCTATAAAAATAAATCTGTGGAGATCAGAAATTTAGTACTAAAAATGAACATTCAAAAATGCAACACAGAGAACAAGAGATCTAAAATCAATGGCAAGGAAAGTATAGAATGGCTGGCAAGTTGAATCAAGCGCAATGTAGCTGAGAGAAAGTACTCAGAACCAAATGAAGGTCAAACATGATCGTGAGACAAGAGAATAGCAAAAAAAAAATAGAGGAAAGTATTAGGAGACAAAAGACATTTAAATAGGAACAAATACAGACATGTGAATATGTCACTATAATTAATATATGACATAGGGATATAGCCTATGTACATATATTTAAATGTTAACTATTAAGATAGCAGACAGACATTGGGTCTCTCTAATCATTCAGTACAAGAACACTTTGTTCTAACAACTGGGCATTCAGTGATGCTCACCTTCCCAATGCAATCGCTGAAGTCAAATGGGTGAAATAGGCAAATGTGGTGAAGAAAGCTGATCTCTGGCTAGTAAAAGATGCAGCATCTGGGGGCTTTAAGGCTTGATGTTAACAAGTGAACATCTAGTAGGGAAACAACAAAGCCCACATGGAAGAAGCACTCCAGCCTGTGTGACCATGACATGTCAATATCAATGGGAACAGGTATCAGTCATCAGAAGACTAAAAACAAATAACCATTTTTATGCAAATGAGGTGGAACAAAATAGATACCGAAAGCCCATACATAGAAAACTGTACATCCCCTCACAGAAGGATCACAAGGAAGGAACAAGTCAGCCAGGGTGCAATATAGCACCTATGAAACACGCAACACTCCTCTAGTTCAGCAGTTCTCAACATGTGAGTCGTGATCCCTTTGGAAGTTGTGACCCATTCAAAGGGGTTGCCTAAGATCATAGGAAAACACATATTTCTGATGGTCTTAAGAACCAAGACACTGCTCCTCTATCCATCTCCAGGCAGGTCCACACTCACATGTCGTTGTGCCCACAAAGGAATACCCGGGTTGAAGACTGTCACTCATGCTACACCATGATTCAAGACAAAATTTCCATTTATTTGTAATTAGAAATAAATATTTCACAATGTAAATTGGCATACCATTTTTTGTGATTAATCACTATGCTTTAATTATGTTCAATTTGTAACAATGAAAATACATCCTGCATATCAGATACTTACACTATGATTTATAACAGTAGCAAAGTTACAGTTATGAAGTAGCAAAAAAAGTCATTTTTAAGGTTGGGGGGGTCACTACAACATGAGGAATTTTATTAAAGGGTTGCAGCATTAGGAAGGTTGAGAGTCACTGCTGTAATTCTTTAATGCTCTCCCCTCTCCGCTATCATGACCCCAGTTCTAACATACAAATCTTGCTAGAATGGTGCATGTACACTGGTACAGATAAGAGCTCCATGTGTTGACATGGAATCTTGGCCAGATATTCCCCTCAGTAACAGTAATGGGTGTAAAGATATCAGGTGGGTAGTGGGAAATGGGGTAGTGGGGATAGAGAAGGAGTGAAAGCAGGAACCAACCGCAATGACTGAAGTACAACCTAACCCCCACCCCCCAGGGACCAAACGACAGAAATGTGGGTGAAGGCAGACAGCAGGTGGTGTAAAATATTAAAATAATAATAATTTATAATATTTCAAGGGTCCACAAGAATGAAAGGGTAGGAAAAGGAGGGGATAAAGAGGTGGTGATACCAAGGTCTCAAGCAGAAAGAAAATGTTCAAAAATAATGATGGCAACATATGTACAGATGTGTTTGGTACAATTGAAGTATGGATTGGTATGAAAGCTATAAGAGGGCTGAGTATCGGTGGTGTATGTGGTGGAGCGCGGGACTGCAGCCCACGGGCTTGGCGGATCAAATCCAGCGGCGGCTCTCAGGAGCTGCACTGGGTAGCGCCCATGACCACCAGAGGCAGTGATGCCCCCCCAAAACAAAACAAAACAAAACAGCTGTGAAAGCCTCCAATAAGATGATTTATTAACAATTTTTAAATGCAATACAGTTAATTTCCTTTTTTACTTTCTGCTTTTGAAAGTTTTAGAGACTTTGTATAGTTAAAATATCTATTTTCATGCATAAATCAAGTAATAAATAAAATGTATTTATAAAATATATTGCAGTGAATGAAATGAAATGAATGAAACAAACATAACTTCAAATTTCAAAAATTAACAGCTCCTATGTGATATGGAGGGAAAGTAATTTGGACCCATGAAGTGAGAACACAAAACTTCTGTGACCTTGGATATGCTCTGCAACTACCCACACTTACTTATGGGACTTTGTGATGACTGTGTGAGGTGAGATGTGTAAAAGTGCTTTGTCAGGATACTGTTGTATACAAACACAATGTTTTGTGAATGTATTAAGAATGTAGATGTCACAGAAAGCACTTTGTTCCTGAGCCACAACCTTGACTCTGCTTCTAGTAAAGCCCTGGATGAAGGCAGGTGCACTCGGTGACCCTCAGTATCCTCCTATCTAAATTATCTCACAGATCTAGGTGAAATAGAGTCCCCTTCCATTTTAACCACTTGAAACCTTTCACAGAGACAAAATCAAACTGTATATACTCAAAAGTATGCTAATCACAAGTGACAGGTTATTCTGGGTAGCTTAAATTAAAAAACAAAGAGCAACAACAACAAACAAACACAATTACAAAATGTCTGATAAAATAAGTCACCTATGTAGATGAGACATTTTGAGGGAAAAGATCACCTGAAATCAAATATTGAAAAATCACAGAGACCACTATTAAAGTAATAGATGTCCTTTGATCTCAATCTTGCCATGCCAAGCATGATTAACATGTATCAAGTAACAGATGTGTCAAAGCTAATTTTGTATTTTACTGAGCACTTGCAAGAAAATAAGGTACATTGGCAGTATGTTATCACCATAAAACAAAAACTACTCAAGAATGTACTGTATATTGGAATGATTCTCTGTGAGAAGAGACACAGTATGTGAGAGATCGGAATCTGATGATTAAGGGAAAAATTCAGTACTCTAAAGTACAAACGAGGAGCTTTGGTAAGATATCAGTTGAAACACTCAGCCACTTTCCTTGGTAATAAGATGTTATGGTGCTTCCACATAGATTTATAACTCGGGAAACCTTATGGGAAAGGTCTACTCTGCCCAACAAGGCCACAAAATGTGGAAATCGACTCAATACTAGTGGGATGTTAGTTCTTAACATGCAATTCTAACTCAAGATTCACACAGAATTTAATTTTTTATTATTAGTTCTGGAATCATTTGCTCTAAGGATTGAAAAATGGTCCATAATTATTTGACAACTCCCAGTAAATAAAACAGGGATTGTAAGATGCATAAAATATTGTGTTCCATTTTTAGTAATGTTAAATACATATTTTACCTAATCTTGATTTTTTAAAAAATGTTCTAAATTCCTTTTTTTGTCATACATACCTGTGATATGTTTACTACAACATCCCCCTCAGGTTTAGACCAATAGATGGATTTACTTTCACCCAATATCTTTAATTCCTTATATGATCCTACAAGAAGAGTAATAATAACAATAACTGCTGAGCCCCAGTGGTGTAGTGGTTGTGTGTGGAACTGCAGCCCACAGGGTTGACAGTTCAAATCCAGCAGCAGCTCTTCAGGAGCAAGGCTGGACTTTCTACTCCCACCAGGCCAATGATGCCATACACACACACACACAAAAATAAATAACAATAACCTACCAGCAATGCATAGAGAGGAACATAAACATAATAAGAATGAAAAGATAAGGAGAACTGTACTCATAAATATAGATAAATTTGGCAGAAGATATTTCTTCAGATATATCTGTATGTATTGTAAACATGGATGACTTCAAATATTAATGAAAAATCCTATTAGCAAGGGATTTTTAAAAAATAGCAAAAACATTTAATTAGAGTATAAGTCACATATCATATGATTCAAAAGCTCAGTTATGCTTTGATTTGATTTTCCATTAATTTTTGAAGCATTCCTATATATATTATATATACACAAACCTACATATATATATATATATATATATATATATATATACATATTTGTTCACACAGGAGGAAAAGTTAGGAAAATTTTATAACCATAACCAAATATCTTGATTGAATAATTCACTGGGCTTGGAAATTTAGGATTGTATCTCAAATTGCCTTAATATAATCCAGAATGATAATATTTTATATTCAACCTTGGTAATTAGTAGTTAAGGTCTCCAAAGTTTGCCAGAGCCATCTAAAATATTCAACAATTGGTCTTACATCTCTGATATAAAGAAAAGTAAAGGAAAAAACAAACTGACTAAAAAAATACTCAAGGAAATAATTCATAGGACTAATGTATCATATGAATGATAGCCTCCACTCCACCAAAAATAGAATTAAATAATATCTGGTACCACAACTAACCATGCCGATGGGAATCATAAGAGATGATCCAGACAGAGTAGTAGAAAAGCATAGAACTTCACAATCATAAAAAAAGAGATCAGACTAATCTGATTTATAGCTTGTCTGTTGGTTTGTGATACTGCAGTGGCTTGGATATTTCTATAATTCTGGAAGCTATGTCACCAGTATTTCAAATACCAACAGGCTTTCCTGAGGTGAGCAGGTTTTAGTAGTTTCCAGACTAAGGGCCAGTTAAAGAAGGAGGAATAAGCTGTCCACTTCTGAGGCATCAGTCTCTGAAAGGACATTTTCTGCTGAGTCCATGAGATGAACTGCTCAGAACCGAAGGCAAACAGAATATCACAGAGAAGATCTGCTTCTGGAGTTGAACATAATGCCACAAGTGATTTAAATTAAGAAGAGTAAGCTATGAACATCTCAGTAATTTGAACACAGAATGTATAAATATGAACCTAGGAAAATTAGAAGTTCACAAATATAATGTATAAAGGTTGATATCTTAGGGATTAGTGGACTAAAATAGACAAGTAATAGCCATTTTGTGTCAGACAATTATATGCTGGGAATTACAGAGAAATGGTGTCTCATTCTTTGTCTAAAATCACCTTGCAAAATCGATGCTAATGAATCATACTGCCGATACATTCGGATAGGACATTATCTACAGGAAATCCAGGAGATATAACTATGATATAAAATTACACACCATACACGAAAGCCAATGATTTTAGAAATTAAAGAATACTGCAAACCTTTTCAGGATAAAATTAATCAGACATGCAACAAGAAGAATTGATAAATATTGATGATTGAAAAGCAGAAGTAAGAAAAAAATAATGAGAAAAAGTACCTGGAAAATATAGCCTTGCTGATAGAAATAAAGTAAGAACTTGCATGACAGAACTTTGCAATATCAATGACTTACTCATTACAAATATCATTTTTTTAAAACAGCATAAGTTTCAGCTCTACATTTATAACTCACCAAATAGAATAGGCGGGAATCAAATCGACCATATCTGTGGGAAGAGTGGTGGTAAAGTGTAATGTCAGCATTCAAAATGAGGCCAGCAAGTGACTGTGGAACAGGCCATCCATTTCTCATATGTCATTTCAGGCTGAAGTTGAAGAAATCAAAAGAAGTCTAGGAAAGCCAATGAGTACACCCTGCTTGAATCCTGAAGCATCTCAAGATCCAGTTTGAGACATTTAATCCTAATGATGGAAGTTCTCTAAACAGATAGCCGAATTTGTCCAAAAACAAAGTTCAGAAGGCTAGCAAATAAGATAGATGATGAAAGCAATTAATCCAGGGAGGAAGTTGAAAGAGTGCTGTTATAGTGGATGGATTTCAATCAATATCACAAAAATGTATAAATTGATTAATACAAAAATGCTCCATACATTTTATCCCCAGAACAATATATAATATATGTGTTACTTATAGATATAACATATAGATAAAGTTGCCACAAATTCTCGATGAATAGAGTACATATAATTGATATGGATAAATGAAGGCAAGAAATGATGAGAATGTATTTCTATGTGTTTTCCTGTGTGATGAATATCCATCTGGTCAATTTTCTGATATTTTAAACATTCTAGTTAAAAGTCTCAAGTTATTAAAATTAATTTGAAGAGAACTTTATGATTTGGAAAACTGAATTTTCACCTTAATCTCTTGGGTTTCCAACCACTATTCTTTGTACTATTCTTTGTTGGCTCCCCCCCCCCACCTCATCATCATTCTGTTTTAATTAATTAATTAATTCCAAAGCAATTTTATTGGGAACTAATACAGTTATTATATCATTCTAAAGTTCAATCACATCAAGGAGCATTGTACAATTACAACCAGAATCAATTTCTTCTTATCTTTTTTTACCAAAATTAATTTCAAAGCATTATCTTCCTTCTTGAACTCCATAGTATCATTCCTTCTGTACTTCCTCCCTGTTTGCTTTTTTTAAAACACTTAAAGTGAAAGTGAAAGAAACTTGTGTCTAGACTGAAACTCCAAGAAAAACTAACTCAAACGATTAAAAATGTGGAATATGAAACAAGTAAGGTAATATGAATGACTAAGAAAATATTTGGTGCCATCTATATTTGGAGGATTTTCTTGTCTTTTGTTAAGTTTCTTAACATTTTGGAGTGACACTGTAGTTGTTCCCCAAAACAATCTTATCCTGAGATTGTGGCAGGGGGACAACACCCAGTCTTTTTACCCAGTGCTTGGAAGAGGGAAATGTCTTTCCAGATACTGACATCTCAGACATTGTACCAACGAATTATGGTCCAACTGCTTGCCAAAAAGGGAAGCAACATATATTTAATTCCCTCGGTAATGTTTACAGGATGAGTCAGTTCCTTTTGTAAGATGCTTTGAAATTTCATAAGGAAAAACACCACATATGTCCCAAATGTTGTTATTAGTATCTCTATTTTTAAATTACAGTGAATGTGTAGCTTGTGCTATTTTGGTAGCACACTATCATCTTTAAAGGTATTTAAGGGCTGCCCCTGCAGCAGATGCAATTACTCAGAAAAACTGCCTTCCCCATTTGGGTGGGATCATGGAAAAGTCCCACACTTGTTACTTTTTCTGATGTGCTTAATGAATGTTGTTGATTAATGAATATTATATACACTCTTGCATGTGTTTTTAAAAATAATAATATTGCTAGTTTTCCCTTCTGACCCACACATTCTCTCAAACACCATGCAGTTACTTGGGATACAAGCTTTGCAAATGTCAAAGGCAGTGTGGTTCTCAACCTTCCTAATGTCGCCACCCTTTAAGACAGTTACTGATGTTGTGGTGAACCCCCAACCACAACATTATTTTTGTTGCTACTTCACAACTATACTTTTGCTACTGGTATGAATCAGGTGATTCCTGTGAAAGGGTATTGTTTGGCCTCCAAAGGAGTTGTGACCTACAGGTTGAAAACCACTGCCCTAAGGGGCATAGGACAGGTGTTTGGGGAAGGAACAGACTGTGAGTGAAAACAGAGAAACAAGGCATAATACAATCTATACACTGCTGCACAATTCACTCAGAATCTCTGAAAAATGAACAATCAAGACAACAATCCCTTCGGAGTTCTAGCGAGGAACTAGACATCTTTCTACCAAGAGTCACAAAATACTTTTCTACTTGAGTTTGCATGGTGAGGGAATAGAAAAAGGCAGGGGTGATAATAAATGAAAACGGCCATTCAGAATTATAATATTGAAATGGGTTATGGTGCTGATAGGTTCCATATCTTCACATATACACTGGTTATGATTATTTGTTTTAATGTGTTCAGGAACTTCTCTGAGAAAGTCCCCTGGTAGTGTATTGGTTACACATAGGCTGTGAACACTACCAACAGTAGTGTCTCAGGAGAAAGACTGGGCTTTCTGTTCTATAAATACCCTCAGGTCCTCATGGGGACTTGGTATGAGTCAGCATTGTCATGGCACAAGTGGAGGAGCAGGGCAGAGAGAAAGCCTAAGAACCAGGCTTCACACCTAGTTTTCTTCTTTATGGTAATTCCTAATACAAGAGTATATGCTTACCTTAATTAGAAAGATATGGAAATAAATTTATGAATCAACAAATCCGCATGTGATAGGCTTTGTTTATAGCACAAAAACACTACTAAATTTACCATCCAAAATTTTAAGAAATATATATTTTAATTGCCAAGACACTTGCATCTGGGCTTCTTCCAGAGGCAGGCATTTTCTCAAAGCTGTAGACATATAAAGTCATTTTAATTTTGACACCAATTCCATGAAAAAAAATCACAAAGCTTCCGTTTTATACATAAAGATACTAAGAAACAGACAGTAAAGTAATATTGCCAAGGTCACCCCGCAAATAAGTGACAAAAACAGGATTCAAACCTTGGAAAGGAATCTTCAGAGTCCAAAATCTTAGCCATGACTCTCTAGTCATTTTTGAAATCATCCATATAATGAAGAAATGGAGCCATAAGACACTTTTGCTAAATACCCACTTTCTGAGAGAGAACTGGACTAAGTCTTCAAAATTAAAGTAATCGAGTAGTAAAAGGTCCACATTAACAAACAAACTTTGCTTTTTTAACTCTGGAGCCCAAATGCCTGGATTGGCACAGTGGCTGTAATATTTGAAGGAATCAATTGGATCTTATGAATATTATTTTAACAGCTAGTCCATTTGGCATTCCATGATGCCCACCTTCCTGACACAATCGGTGAAGACAAATTGAGTGCATAAGTAAATGTGGTGAGGAAAGCTGATAGAGCCTGTCCATCAAAAGATATAGTGTCTAGAGTCTTAAAGATTTTGAGATAAACAAGCAGCCATCTAGCTCAGAAGCAACAAAGCCTACACTGAAGAAGCACACCAGCCTTTGAAATCACCGGATGCTGAAGAGATCACATATCAGGCTGCAGGGATCACGTGTCCGCCATCAAAGAAGAAAAAAGCATGTCACTGTGAATGAGAGGAGTGTGGGGCAGAGACCCAAGGCCCATTTGTAGGCAACTGGACATCCTCTTACAGAAGAATTGCAACAAGGAGAAGAGTCAGTCAGGGTGCAGTATAGCAATGATGAAGCATACAACTTTCCTCTAGTTCCTAAATGCTTCCCCTCACCACCACCACCCCGACTATCACAATCCTAATTCTACCTCATAAATTCAGCTAGACCAGAGGATCTACACTGGGACATAGAACTGGAAACACAGGGAATCCAGGAAAGATAATCCCCTCAGGACCAGTACTGAGAGTGGCGATACCAGGAGAGTAGAAGGAGATTGGTTAGAAAGGGGGAACTGATTGCAAAGATCCATTTATAACCTCTTCCCTGGAGGATGGACAACAGAAATGTGGGTGAAGAGAGTCATATGGTGTAAAATATGACAAAACAATAATTTATAAATAATCAAGGGTTCACTGTGGCCTACTGGGATGGAGGTTCAATTCCAGCTCCAGGGAGCAAAAGCTGGGCCTCCTACTCCCACCACTAGAGGACAGTGATGCCCAAAAAAACAAAATAATAATAATCAAGGGTTCATGAAGGGGAGGGCATGGGGAGGAAAGGGAAAATGAGGAGGCTCAAGTAGAAAGCACATGTTTTGAGAATGATGAGGACAACAAGTGTACAAATGTTCTTGACATAACGGATGGATGTTAAGGGTTGTACAGGCCCTGAGTAATTTATTTTTAAAAAGCTATTTCTTTATTTTTCCCACATTTCTTAGATTTTCTAGATTTTTGTTTTGTTCAGTCTTTTACTACAATTTTTTGCACTATTGAAATATAGAATCAATAAATGACCTATTCAATATTGGAGTGTTTTCTTGAATGCTAGTTCTTACAATCTTGATCATACAACCTATAACTAACTCAATAATTTCACCGTTCAGTCCTTTTTTTATCCATTTTAAGGGCAATTATAAGAGCTCTTTATTAGTGATCTTATACCTGAAACCCAAAAGAGTCCAACTTTACTGGCATGCGCTGAAATCATCACTCAAAGAGCAATATAATCTACAGGGGGGAAACGGGTGTAACATAAATGTGAATTACCTATGACTCTTTTGTTTTTCCTGTTTTCTCTTTTTTTCCTATAAGAAGGGTATGTGTCCAGGTCATAACAAGGATTAAGGGAGACACATATCACACAGACGAGTGAATATCCAATCATCAGACTTCTCAACCAGAAAAAGATTTACTAATTGCTCTTTAGCCCTAAAAGTAAATAGATTAGACTCTAAGAGAATTTAATCTACTAAATTTTAAAATATGTTATGTGGTTGCTTAGAATGAGTGAAATAACCACATAGAACACTAGGAATAACTCCACTATCAGCCAGTTGATTTTTACTCACAGTAACTTCTGAGTCTATACATCTTTAAAGGAACAGATAGCATCATCTTCTGTGCAGAACACAACTGGTGATTTTTAACCACTCACCTTGTGGTTAGTAATCCAATATTTAATCCAATAGCAGCACCGAGGGAATGTCTGTGGTGGAATATTAAAATGTTTTATGATTTATAATTGCATCATCCCTTACTTATCAAAGTGCCAAAGACTAGAACATAATGCAAAAAATAGGACTAGGCAAAAGTGGAAGATGTACACATCAGATCACAAATTGGAGAATGACTACTTTATTACATCATTGCCCAAGTATGTCATTACATAACTGCCAAATTTTATGCATATTCACAAAACAACTGTGAATCACAGTCCAGCCAAGTTTAACTGTTCTTAACTGTCATAACCTCATTTACTTTCATGTCACATTTTGACTTTCTACACTGGCAAAGGTACTGGAAAAAATTTATTACCCCAAATAATCAGATAATATTTTTTTTAATATTGTTGTACATACAAAATGTCAGATAAAAATTTGATCAACTCTGAGGAGTAAGTGTATTGTTGTCATCATCAATATTGATGTTCTCCTGGTAGCGGTATCTTTTAGGTAAATCTGCTACTCCAAATCTCTTTAGAGTACTGAAAAGCAAAGACATTACTTTGAGGAAAAAAGTGTGTTTGATCCAGGCCATGGCATTTTACATTGTCTCATAGGCATGTAGATAAAATAAGGGAGACTGAAGAAGAATCAATGCATTTGAATTGTGGTACTGGAGAATATTGAAAAGGAAATGCAATCTGTCTTGGACAAAGTATGGCCAGATATGGAAAGTTATTTGTTCTTTAGGTGAGCAGGACAGGACCAACACCTCTCATGGCCCGAGGTCATGGAAGAATATGATGTGGTTGTGGGTATGCCCCTCTGCCTGGCAGAAACAACCAATCTTCCTTCTAATCTCTAACAAGGACACGGAGAGCAGCCACCTGCCGTTTGCTGCTCCTTCACTTCCCCAAACCCCAGCCTTTCCTCTGTCTTTGAATAGCCTGGACTAATGAGGTAATATTTCTTTGTATGCCAGAGAATTATAAACTGCTTTTGTGTAAATCCTGGCATGAGCATGCTGACTATGTGCTACAAGGAGTACATAAACTTAAAGCTCTGGGCTCTGGAATGTCTATGCTTCAGAGACCCCCAGAGTTCAACTCTTTTCCATTGTACAAAAGTTTTCTTAATTGTAGTGCACCACCTTTGAACCCATTTGTGATATAAGATAAGAGTGAGTCTCAAAACTAATCTCACAGCCAGTGTGCTCTTTAGAGATAAGAATGGCAAGGATTAGTATTACATATTTTGGACACATTTTCAGAAGAGACCAGTACCCAGAGAAGGACATAGAAATTGATAAAGTGGAGGATTGTGAAAAAGAGGGAGAACCTTAAGGAAATGTACTGACGCAGTGGCTACAACAATGAGATCAGGCATAGAGACAATTGTAAGGAGGCACAGGACCTAGCAGTGGTTTTTTCTGCTGTGCCAAGATTGCTGTGACAACTCAATGACATGTAACAATACGAACAAAGCAGCATCGCTTTACTACAGAAAGGCACACAGACCTGTCCCTGTTGTTTTTCTGGGACTAGAGCCTCTAGTACTCAGGTCAGTTCTTGGTGTCCAACTCTTGAATAATTAATTCTCTACACTTTTCTTCAAATGTAAAACCTTGCCTCTTTATCTTGGAGTGCAGGGTTTTGGTGTTTGGTCGTATTTGTTGTGCAAAGGGTGTGAGTCTATGTGCAGTACTGAGGCAGAATAAAGGGCCCTGGACTTTGTATTTAGTGGGACTGATTAAAATTTGAGTCACTGTGTGTCAGAATTAACTTAATAGTACCTGAAAACAAAATCAACAAATGTTTGAAACCATGCCTTTTTGTCCTAGCAGTTATAGTATTTGAGATAAGTTTCTTAAGTCTTCCAATTCAATGAGTTTTCCTCTATGACAGAGATAGTGAATGTGCATGGGCATTGTAAGAACTTTATGACAAAATCTTGCAAAGTACTTGTAACTGCATTTGGAACTCAGTCATTACCCATTAAACATTTGATAATTTCAGTCCAACATACAGTTCTTTAATTGTCTTAAATTGTATAGTACAGTTATAATGAACGACTTTTTATTTACTAATCCACAACATACAACATTACTGAAAGCTGAAATAGCACTTCTTTCTTAAAGTTAATGTCCACCAACTTAATTCTAGTCCCAGGTCAGTCTCCTGTTCCATGAAATGCTTACCTTTGACATCCGTCCAACTGCTCAGGTGAACAGATACTTATTTCTAATTCATCTCACAGGTTCCAACAGAAAAATTGTCCTAATTGCACCTATTGTTCTCCTTCAATGAGGACATGTCTAAGTTATAAAAGACCTTCACTAAAATATTACCTCATGAATGAAGAAATATACGTTTAGATAACAAATTTTCTATTTTAAATTCTTTTTTAGTGTTGTCATAACAAATATGGCATAAGTAGTTGGCTGTGACATACAGAAATCTATTTTCTTGTGGTTCTAGAGTCCACCAAATTTCATTCAGGCCATAAATAAGTTCTTTTCATAAGCGTTCTTTTCCAAGAACTGCCAAAAATCCTTGGTATTTCTGGGGTATAAAGATATCTTTCTGTTTATCCCTATGTATATATCTATATCTAACCTGCTTTTTTTATAACTTAAAAGTGACCTATCACATTATTGTATGAACTGATAATATAACAAAATAAAACCCCAATTTATAGGTTATTTTTAAAAGGTAAAATCTAAAATCTAATCTCTTGTTTTGAAGTCAATTTTGACCCTATTTAAGTTTTCTGAGACAGTAACTCTTTACAGGAAAAAACAGCCTACTCCTTGTCTCCAGCGTTGCTAATGAGTTTGAACAGCTAATCTTGTACTTAGCAACACAACACCTAATTCACAGAGCCACTCAGGCCTCTTATTTACAGGTAAGGGGTTAGGATGGCAAGACGAAATGTGCAGCGATACAATTCAATCCATGTTTTCTTTTGATCTAAACTTGTTGCGGTTGAGTAGATTTCAATTAATGGCAACAATTCTAGCCTAATTGACTCTAATCAAATTTTCCTAAGAATTCTTGACTTCTGAAAGTGTTCATATTTCAATCTTAAAATAATAAACCACAAATTCCTAATACATAATGTGTAAAAATGCCTTACTATCTTTCATTCAACTCAAATTTTAAACTTTCCTATAGTAGATTATAGTTGAAGAAAAATAAAAACTACATGGTAGAGACTACTAAACAACTAAGGTGTCTGAATATATTTTAAAAAATTATCACATCATACACATGATTGATTTTCTAAAGGTTTCAACCATCTGTGATTCATATATTATAAATAGTAATAGTAGGTTAAAACTATAGAAATCTTGATTCTGAAAGACACCATTTTAAGAAGGAAGAATTCCTGGATGGGCAATTGGGAGAAGAGAACAACGGGACGAATGGTTCTTGGGGATAGGACCAATGGTTCTTGGGGGACATGAGGTGGGGGAGGGGAGGAGGTGGTGTGAACAGGTTCAGTGATGGGGGGAACAACAAGTGTTCCAGAATCGGTGGCGAGGAGGGTGTGGAAGGCCTGGTAGGGCTTAAGCAAGGGTAATGTAACTGAAAGTAAATACTGAGCATGAGAGTGGACAACAGAAAAGTAAAGGGAAATAGAGGAAAGAACTAGGAGACAAAGGGCATTTATAGAGGTCTAAATATAGGCATGTACATGGCAAAAATAATTACTTATGATAAGGAGGAAATAAATATAGGTATATATATTTAGAGATGTAGTACTTAGGTAGCAGATAGACCTTGAGCCTCTGCTCAGGTACTCCCTCAATGTAAGAACACTGTTCTATTAAACTGGTACCCCTTGATGCTCACCTGCCTGATATAATCACTGAAGACAAGTGGATGCATAAGCAAATATGGTGAAGAAAACTGATGGCACCCAGCTATCAAAAGATATTGCATCTGTGGTCTTAAAAGCTTGAAGATAAACAAATGGCCACCTAGCTGACCAGTAGCTGAGCTCACACAGAAGAAGCATTTCAGCCAGTGTGGCCATGTGGTGTTGAAAGGATCAGATCTCAGGCATCAGACAGGAAAAAAAACACATCACTGTGTGCTAACCTTCCTGAAATGATCGCTGAGGACATGTGAGGGCATGAGCAAGAGTGATGAAGAAAGCTGATGGTGCCTGGCTATCAAACGATAGTGTCTGTGGTCTTATAAGCTTGAAGGTAAACAAGTGGTCATCTAGCTCAAGAGCAACAAAGCCCACTATGGATGAAACACACCAGCTTGTGCAACCATGAGGTGTGGAAGGAGTCAGGTATCAGGCAACAAGAACAAAAATCATATCATTGTGTGCCCACCCTCCCGATACAATTGCCGAAGACAGATGCGTGCAGAGGCAAACATGGTAGAGAAAGCTGATGGTGCCCAGCTACCAAATGATATAGTGTGTGTGGTCTTAAAGTCTTGAAGGTAAACAAGCAGCTGTCTAGTGCAGAGGCAACAAAGCCCCCATGGAAGAAGCACATCAACCTGCATGATTATGAGGGGTTGAAGGGAGCAGGTATCAAGCATCAAGGAACAATATGCACATCACTTCAAATGAAAGAGAGTGCAGGGTGGGGACCCAAGGTCCATTTGTGGGCAATTGGACATCCTTTTCCAGATGAGTCGAGGGGAGGAGACAGGCCTGTCAGGCTGCAGTGAAGTAACAATGAAACATACACTTTCCTCTAGTTAACCACCTACAGTATGCTGATAACACAAGGAAAATCCTCACAGTTGGACCAAGTGACATTATGCTTTGAGACAAAAGATTGAAGTTGTCAAAATTTTATTTTGCTTAATCTGCAATTAATGTTCATGGAAGCAGCACTGAAGAGAGCAAACAGGTTGCCTGGGAAAAAGCTGCTGCTGGAAGCCTCTTCAGAGGGTTGAAAAGTGAAGATGGGACATTGAGGACTAGGGTTTGCCTGACACAGGCCATGGTATTTTCAAGGGCCTCAAAGTCATGGAACTGAATCAGTAAGACAGGAGCAGAATCAATGCATCTGAATTGCAGTGCGAGAGAGAATATTGAAAGTTCCACAGGCTGCAAAAAGGACAAAAAGGTGTCTTGCAAAATGTACATCCCAGGAGCTCATTAGAGGCAAGGATGGTAAGACTTCATTTTATTGTACTTTGGGCACATTGTCAGGAGAAACCAGCCATAATATTTGCTAAAGTCAATGGAGAGCAGTCTGAGGCAGTGGCTCCAACAATGGGCTCCAGCAGGAACCACTGCAAGGATGGCACAGGGTTCTGCTGTGCTTCACCCTATTGTGCATGGGGGTGCCGTCAGTTGGGTCAATGGGAAGGCACTTAAAACCAACATCTTACAAATCAATGGTGTTGAATACCTCTTACAAACTAAGAGGTATTCAATGACCTGTCCAAGGATACTCGATGAACAAAGGACAGAGCCAGGATTTTAATTTATGCATTTATGTTATTTTATACTTCTTGATTTAGAATTACAATTCCACCAAAATTAAGGTCTAGGGCTGAATATTTAATGAAAAAAATGCATGACAACTCCAAGAAAAGCTAAAATGAAAGTGACATTTTCTGACTACTTTCCAGTTGTGGGATTATACTCTTGAAGTTGACTGCCTACATCTGTTCACATACTGACCCTCACTATCAAGTTCATGACATTTGTAGTTTTGCCTCAGTTTTTCATCTGTAGAACAATGGTATTGATAGCATCTGTCTCTTAAGCCTGCCAGTATTATTAAATAAGTAAATATATTTCAAGAATTTGGAGCAAGTTAATATTTACAATTATTGTTAGTAGTGTACCCTATATATCATTGATGAATATCAATGTAAATATTTCATTGATGAAACAATATGAAGAAACATTCATATATTAAGCATTTGGACCAAACTCTAACCTTAAAATAAATAATTGCTAGGCTAATTACAAATAGTTCATCTTTCTATTAAAGTTATTTTATTTATTCTATGCTATGTCATTAATTTATATTCACTGTATTTAAAATTTTCACATATTTTTCACTTTTCCTTCATGTGTTTGTTCTTTTTCTACCCCAAATCCTTTATTAGGACTCTTGCCACCCCATTATCATGGTTCTGTAACTGCATTTCTCTACCCTCTCTTTCTATCTCAGTCCTTACTCTTGCTTTGATAGGGTCCACTCATTATATTATCAGATTTTTGTGGCTATTTTCCAAAAGGGTATATTCCAAACCAAACCTATTCTTGTCAAGTAATGGCACCTCATAGCTACTTGACAAACTTGAACTGCCCTGTAGCGATTCCAAGACAAAAGATGTTAAGGAAAGAGCCTACCGCATCTGTCTTTCATGGGCAGCAAGGGGCTGCAAACTGCCAGGTTTTATGTTAACAGCTCAATGCTAAATCACTGCACCACCAGAACCTCGCAATGACTCTGTACCCACTGCTAAATGAAAGAAACTATAATGTGATTTGTGAATCATAGATCTTATTTTTTAAATATACTTCCTATTGTTTTTTTTATTTTAAAAATTGTATTCATTAGTTTGATGTCTAAATGCTTCTATTTTTAAAAAAATCTGATATCCAACTAGTGCACTTGATAAATCCTCCTGTCTTCCCATGAAAGTCTGTCTGCCCGGTCATTGTCTCCTAAACATGACATGAACTCTGTTTTTCCTTCACTGTGCTCATATTAGTATAGGTCTCTGTAATGGGCACCCTCCAATTGACTTCTTGTCCAAAAAAATTCAATGAATAACAAAAGCCATTATGATATGTAATATGCACTTTCAAACTGATTATATGCTACTTTATTCTCATCACTATTTTCTAAAATATTGGTTTTTATTATGATTACATTATTTTTTTCTCAAATTGGTAGGCACTTAAAAGAGGTTTGGGAAAGAGTTAACTCTACAAAGAAGAGTTAGCCTGATAAGTATGGAAGAAATAATGTTTTACAGACCTTCAATTGCAGATTTGGCATGACTCAAAGGAGTGAGGCATCTGTAAACTTATATTAGTAAGCAAAATAAAATACATAGAAAATATGAATCATGGAAAATTGAAAGTTGTCAAAACTGAAATGAGATACCTGAGGGTCAATATCCTAGGTGATCTTACTAACTCATTGTCATTGAATCAATTCCAACTCATAGTGAGTGATGCCCATGGATGTCTGAGACAGATTTTCTCTTTACAGGAAGAGAAAATTCCATCTTTCTCCCTCAGAAGTCCTGGTTGTTTAAACGCTAGCCTTGAAGAGAGCAACCCGACTCTTTAATCAATATACCACCAGAGCTCTCATCCTAAGCAATAGGGAATTAAAATATACGGTATTGGTTGTCTTGAATTTGACAATACTCTAGTTTACTCTGAAGGAGCTTCTAAACATCTAAAATGCCATGATTTCCCTCCTTTGTAAATTCTATTTTTTCAACAATTTTTGAAGACTTCTCTTGTGACAGGAATGATTAATTGAAGATAGTGTCACAATCATATAAAGAAAACAACTTATTTCAAGGTCTATTCTGAAGCACATGTTTTCTGTTAGAGGACAATATCCAGAGGCTCACAAGAATTACCAGGTAATATACTTATGATTCAAATTTACTAAGCAATCATCAGTGGTCAAGATGAAGTCACTGAAGATTTTTATTCACTTCTATAGTCTAAAACCAATCAAACAAGCAACCAGAATGCATTAAAAAGTGCTAGTGACTAGATCATGAAACGGAGATAAAAATAATTTAGAAAAAATGGTTTGGGTGTTAGAAATGACACCAGCAAAATAAAATACAAAATTCTAAGAAAAATAACTTACTCAAGGCAAATGCCTTTTCTCAATAACCTAATATCGGCTATCCACATGACCTTCAGCCGTTAGCTTGTCTTACATACTGTGGATACGTTATCAAAGAAACAATCCCTTAACTAGAACCTCGTGCTTACTAAAGTGGAGAGGCAGTGGAAAATAGGAAGACCGTATGCAAGTTGGATCGACCCCGTGACTGTCACCGTGGGCTGAAGCACAGGAACCATGGCGAGGCTGGTGTGGGACCTGGCAGTGCTTCCATGTGTCGCACATAAGGCCATTATGGGTCAGAAACAAAGAGAAGGCACCTAACAGAGACAATTCAAACATATAATGTACAATAATCTCATGGAATTTTTAAGACAGAAAGGGGAAAGTAAATTTCATATCATAAAAGTATAGCGATAAAAAAATATAGCGCTCATCTAATAAAATTCTCCAATCACTTCAGGAAAAACCACATCTGGCAATTGCTTTCAGTTGCTGTAGAGTCAGCTCTGACTCACGGGACCCAGCATACAACAGAAGGAAACAACATCTAGTCCTGTGATGTCCTGACAATTGTTGCTTGAGCCCACGGCTGCAGACAACATGCCGATCCAAGTGGGGGGAGGAGAAATTGAGGATACCTGTGGGAACATTAAGTGAAGAGAGTCTTTCCTGGTACAGTGGAGGACAGAATGGACCAAAGGCATCTGGAGATATTCCAAGACCCAGGCCAGGTTCCTTAGAGCACTGGTACAATGAACTCTGCAACTTCGGAGCCCATAACTTGCTCCAGAAGCTGCATCGTTGAGATACTGCATGGGAGCCCCGTGGGTTAACTGGCTGCTATTCAGACACACCTGTAACCTGAGGATTTTAGGAAGAAGACACATGATGTCGGAGGAAGTGGAAGGCAGCTTTACCAAGAGCAAGGCACCATTGATTGATAGACACACAGGATCTTGACACATCAACACTTTGTGCTCCATGAAACAGGGTGTTATAGGGGCTGCAGGATGGAGGGAGAGACGGGCCATCGATGGGGACGGAATGGAGCTTTCTGAAGTAGACAATGAGGGCAGGAGGCACAGGGAGCACCAGAACCGATGGTGATTGCAGAACTCATATTGAAGGTGATTTAACCATGGGGGGTGGGGGTGGGGTATATAAGATATCTTAGTGACTGTGCAATTCCCCTTGATATGATTGAATGGTTGAACTACTTGGTTGTATGATATGTAAATTATGTGCCAATAAAAGTATTTGAAAATAAATAAAATTTTTAAAGTGGGTGAAGGGAGAGATCGACCAGTTTAAGGCATGAAAAGTTAATAACTTATAGATTATCAAAGGTTCATGAGGGAGTGTGAGTGCAGAAGGGAGGGAAAAATGAGGAACTGATACCAAGGACTCAAATAAAAGGAAAATGTATTGAGAATGATGACGGCAAAAATATATAAATGTTCTTGACACTCTGCATGGATGGATGGGTTGTGAAAAGAGTTGTAAGAGCACCCAATAAATTATTTTTTTAAGGGCTGAGCCCTGTGGCATAGTGGTTGAGTGTGGGACTGCGGCCCACGGCTTGGCGGTTCAAATCCAGCAGCGGCTCTCCAGGAGCAACGCTGTGTAGCTCCCATTACCACCAGAGGGCAGTGATACCCCCCCCAAATTATTTTTTTAAAAGAAAAATCCTGCATTTTCATTTATTTATTATGTACAGAGTTGTTTATAAAGTTGACAGAGGAACAGTAAGCATTTAATAGCCAGAATCATGCCTTGTAACAGACACACTCTGTCATTTTATTCTTACTGACGTTTAATAAATATTTGTCACTAATGGTAAAGTATTTGCTCCCACCTTCCACTTTCCCCTTAAGCATTTATTGTCAGGATAGTTTGGGAAGGCTGGAAAGGGCACTGAGTGTCAGTACTGACAGTTCAGCATGTCAGTCCTTTCAGGTGCCATTTCTCTCTAATAGGCAGCAAGGGTTAAGACAAGGGTAAAACTCTTGGCTGATGAAAGGCAGATTTCCATTACGTTTAGCTTCCACTTAAGAGAGTAAGTCTGTCTTTGAGGCTTTTTGGTCTTTAAATGATCACTGTCTGCAGGGATTTACACTCATGAGAACATATTCAACTCTCTTGCCCATATGGACAACCAGCAGGGAGGTGGGGTTTGTCCAGAGCAGCAGTTCTCAACCTGTGGGCCGAGACTACTTGGTGGCGTTGAACTACCCTTTCACAGGGGTCACCAGTTTCATAACAGTAGCAAAGTAAAAGTCATAAAGTAGCAACAAAAATAATTTTATGGTTGGGGGTGTGGGGTCACCACCACATGAGGAACTGCATGAAAGGGTCGCAGCATAAGAGAGGTTGAGAACCATTGGTCTAGAGTATATACATACATGTTCCAGCAAAGTTTGTTCCATCTTGATCTTGCACTCGTTTAATTATCCAAGTCTCAGTTTATGGGACGTGAGCCAGTGAAAACTTTACCCTACCAATATGCCACGCAATGATTTCTTTAAAATGATGGGTTACAATGACTACTGAATGGAACTTTTATTTCCTACTGAGGAAACAGTAGCACTCCTTGTGTGCACAGCAGCTGACCCACTTGGAAGCTAACCAGAAGATTATTGGTATAATAATCTGCTCCATAGGAAAAAGATGTGCCAATCAGAATCCATTAAGATTAATTCAATAGAAACTCCGTAGAGATAATTCTATGAGGCTGCCGTTAATCAGTCATCTCTGGCAATGGGTGATAAAAACACATTTACAAGTTGAATAACATCACATTCTAACATTGACATCACATGTGGTGGAAATGTATTCTGCTTTATTTAGTGATAAACAGTCTGACATTCTCAAATGAAAAACACAATCAGTGGGCTGAGCCCCGGTGGCGTAGTGGTTGTGCGTGGGACTGCGGCCCACTGGGATAGAGGTTCAATTCCAGCAGTGGGGCTGGGCCTCCTACTCCCAGCACCGGAGAGCAGTGATGCTCAAAAAAAAAAAAACAAGAAAGAAAAACACAATCAGCTTTTCTCTCAAATTCATATCCAAATTTGGGCATGAGAGTTGCCCTACACAAACTAACTGGGAACTTGCAGTAAAAGCAAGGACTTAAACAGTGCTGACAATACTATGAAAGAGAAATACTTATGTGGACCAACCAGTAATAATGCATAACTTATTTCACATGTAAAATATTAAAAAGAAATTTTTGGAAAGAAGATCAATTCTTAAACCATCTATTAAGAGAATGACTTTCTGAAGAATGCCATCTCCCATGGTGGTTTCATGAAACTATACTCATAAAATTCCCTTCTTCACCTTCAACCTTGATTATTCCGTATTATTTATGTTCACCTAAAATGTTAACTTATATGAACTAAGCAGGTACAAAAAAACAGGGAAATGTGTCTTGGATTTGCACGGGAGTTATTGAAGTCATTTGCCATCGAGTGCTATAGGAGACAGAAAAGAAATACTGTTATTTATGGCTTCCTTCATGGTTGGCCACCCTTCTCTCTTACTGGAACATTGATCAAGGTATTTCCTCTTGTGTAGACTTCTGTCCACTTTGGGGCTATCATTTTGGAAGAAGTTCATTATCTTTGCTTAGTTTTGTATGTATACACTACTGGCACTTTTTAAGGATTGAATAATGTGTGCAAGTTTTAATCTCATTTCTCAATAAGGCATAAAAGAGAATCAGTATAACAACTTACACATTATATTCATATTTGCAATAAGTACAAGAACCTCTAGTAAATTACATCAGGTTAATCTATGGTTAGAGAATTAAAAATAGTTTTTCTTTTGACAGGACCTCATGTGTGAAGGGTTATTAAGGAATTTTCTGGAATTTGGAACATTTCTAAATCTTGAATGTGAGTTACAAGGGTATAAATATACATTCAATATCTCAACATTTCACAAAGTATAAATTATATATAAAAAGAGAAAATACATTGAGTAATATGTGAAGAAAATTTCCAATTGTATCATCGTTGATTTTTAAAAGAAGGGGACATCTATATCAGCAGAAAACAAGACATATTTGTTTTGATTCACTTATTCAATTTTGTGAAGCTGATAGAAACATAATATGAACACTCAGTAATCCTTTGTCCATTTACATAAAACAAATCAAATTATGTTTTTACTTAATTGGCTAGTAGGAAACAACCAAATCTTTTCATTGCATTTACTCAAGACAGAATTCAATCTTTATTTCTAAGAGATTATTTACATTTTCCCTCTAATAGTTATTATTTTTCACTGAATTTTTTTGTGCATCTAAGCTAGTGTTATAGACATAATGTCTTCATTATGAGAAATCAAAGAGCATAAGTTTAAGGATATGTTATAAACTCTAGAATAGTCTTAATTTATAAAGTAGCCTTGGAATGGTGGGTTGTTGATTAGATAGCTAAGTACAAGGTCAGCATTTCAAACTCGCCTGTCATGACTGAGGAAGAAGATGAGGCTCTCTGTTCACAGAAAAGTCTAAAGATTATGAAACATGGTAGATGGCTTATATCAGGACTAAGTCCATGGCACTCGGTTTTGCATTTCAGCTAAAAAATCTTATATGCACCTTTACATCTCATAAGAATAACTGCATAAATATACAATGAACTGTGTAAGTATATATTGATTAGTAATTGGTGTTTCAATATCATTTAATAAACTGTAAAACACATGTCATTATTACAACATATATATAAACATAAATTTTAAGTGATAACACTGTAGAATCCTGTAGGAGTAATTTATTTTACACAACATCATGTTCATATCATCTTCTTAAATTAAAAATTAAATTAGAAAGCAAGGTACAATAAAAAATAACAAGACTAGTGTCAATTATGTAATGCTAACACTTCCAGAATTCAGATTTGGATGTTTTCAAAAGTGTTAAAAGCAAGGTGTTGCATTTTCTAAGAAACTTGGAAACACACTTTATTTAATAAAGAAAACAAGTCTATGGTGTCCTAAAAGAAAAAAAAAAAGAAAGAAAGAAAGAAAGAAAGAAAGCTGTATTTCTTGTGTCACTGCAGCTTCCATGCTTGGTTCTGAGCCATCTGGCCTCAGAGGAAGTCTGGTGAGCTGAGAAAGCTCATCTCTCATTCCAGCTTACGGCTCAGTTCTCGGAAACTCTCAGTGACCCTTTTGCCCAAATTGCAAAAATGGTAACAGCAAGGCATGTTGCTATGTACTCTCTTTGGGTGCTTAAGGGACTAAAGAAATTAAGTCCATAAAACATTCTAGACTCTTTGATATTATACAAAAGTAAAGAAAAGTCCATTTATATATCTTTTTTAAACCCATGTTATTTCAGACCTAAAGCTATGAAAGATAAGTGTTTCAGAACAGGCATATAAAATGAATTTGTAGGGGACTTAAAGCAGATAGAATGAAGACCAACAAAAATGCTATGTAGAAGGCAAACTCCAGGTGAAACCATACACCTTTAAGGGCAAAACTAGGAGTGCTAAGGTTAAAGGAGGCCATCCAGTGGGGGCAAAACCTTCCCTACTAATTAAAAGAGTAGACAAAGGGAAACCACACAGGGCAAACAAGGTCACCCTTCTGTTTGTTCTTCCAGCTGTGAGAAGCAGAAAGTGGATGAAACCAGATTGGTCAGAATGCTGATGTGGCCGGTATAAGGTAACTTTTAAATCTTTTCTGGAATTAGCAAAGATAATCACATATAAGAACTTTTCACCAACTGGAAATAAAGCGTAACTGAAATCGCATATTTTGCACATACTCTGCTACCACTAAGAAAAATTAGAGATATTGAAAGTTGTGTTATATTCATGCAATAGAATTCACATATAATTAAACAATAATTACCTTTATTCAGAAAATATCTAACTACCTAAACATTTTAATTTCTATAAATGCAACATAACATTAAAAGTGATACTGATCAAGACTAGTTGTATGGTTTCAGAGTCTAAATTGTGAGATTCTGATTTATAGAAGGCTAAACATGACAGTGGGACCCTGGCATACATTTGTGAACTCTACAGAAGAAATAAGTACCTGGTCATTTATCAATAAAATGGAAAGTTTTATTTTTTCATAAAAAAATAATAATTTTTTTTTAAATAAAAGAACTACAGTACAGTCTCACAAACTCACAGGGTGAGTTTTGTCCCATATGGTCACTGTCCCATTGATTTGATGGCAGTGAGACTTGGTTTTTTTTGTTTGAACAGTAAAAGAAGGCATTGGCTAGGTTTGTTGCATCAACTCCTGCCTAGAAGTATAAACCATCTTTGAAGTAGAAGCAATCAGGACCATTGAACAAGGCACATATTCAAGACCTCTGTCTGAAATGGTAGATGCTGTGATCAAAGACACAAGAGGCTGAGACATAGAGACTGAACTGGGGAGCAACACTGAGACTATGGGACTTTGAGGCACAGGAATGCATTGACTTTTTGGCCTGCAGAGGTAAAAACCAAACCAAAGAACCATGTCACTGAGATGCTGAAGAGAGACTTGACTGCTGTCTGAAGAGAGATGCTGTGGATCAGTGACTGTATCCTTAATGTTTTATGATACTGTCTCATGGTAACTAATAAGTCCTCTTAATTGTGAATATTGTCTGTGTGTTCTGTGTGGTCACTACTAAGAATTATTAAACTGATAACAGATGTAGAAAGCTCTGAGAGGAATGTTCGGTGCCTAAGTAGGGTGACTAAGGATGGAGCATGAAAGCATGCCTGACCCTTTCCTAGTGCTAGAGGAGGTCAGAAATTGCCTTCCGTCATACCATTTACTTTAGGAAACTTATATGCAACAAACCTCAAAGCTGCTTAGGTTCTGTAGCATTTTCATAATGCTGTTTAAGCCCATTGCTTCAGTCCAGATCAGTCTATCTCACTGAGGGTCTTTCCCTTTACTGCTGACTTTCTTCTTTACTAACTATGGCATTTGGATACATTTTTGGAGAAAAGAGATTTATCTGGATGAGAAAAGGAAGATCAATGGTTTGCTAACATTAGGAAGAAAAATATATGAGATGTGTTATGTATCTTTAATAAATTTAATGACTTTTTAATAAATTAGATATTTTAAAATAAATTAATATTGTGTTAATAATAAAATCGTATTGCCCAAGTCAACATTTTCAGACTTCATGCCTTCATTCACAACCTTGGATCTCTGCTTTCATTAACACACTTCTGTCACCTCTTTCACTGGATATTTTGCTTTTGTCACCCACTACAGTCTCATGCCCTATTGGTCAACAAGAACCTAGACACACTGACCACAAAGAAAATTCTTCATTTGTAGAAACTTTTACTCAAGATATGAACCCCTTGAGTAACAATTTTTGCTTTTTCAATCTTTGTCTATTTCTCCTATCTGAGATTGAAGTATAATAAAATACATAGCAACTTGGAGTAGTTAAGTTATAAATTAATAAAATACGTTAAAAACCATAATTTTCCAAAGTGGTTGAGATCACCCTCTGGGGCACTGGAATGATCCTGGGTAGCTGCTAAACATGTTGTCTCCGGGACTGGGGGCTATAGGACAAAGGCTCTTCTTTGCAGGGGAGCACTTGAAAAAGAAAAGAGAGCTGAGGAACAGCCTTTAAATTGCTCCATGTTGATCTGCTCTAGAGAACGTATTTGATTTGCACAAGTCAATTAATGTTCCCTTTCTTCTAAAACCATTGTGGTTGAAGGGTTTGTATTGAACCACATGGAAGCAAAATCTTGTGAATTTGATGTAGCTACCTTTTCTGTGATTGTTCCCTTAAGTCAGGAGACCATTGTAAATGTTTATTAAAACACACACACACACACACACACAGCTATCCAGGCATAGAAAATTATGAAACTATTCTTATCTTCATAATAGATCAAGTATTTTTAGGATGAAATATTACATTTTAAATGATGCTGACAGAGGACTCTGTTATTAGGAAAGATGTAACAAAAAGAAAACTTCATCAAATGGAGTAGACATTTTTTTATCAGTTGTCTGCCCATCTCTAAAAATATCAACATGCAAGGCAAATTACAGTGTGAAGGAGAAGTGGTGAAATGCTATCATTTTCCTCCCATCCAACAGATTTAGTTCTAATTAAAGGACTTTCCTACCTTTTATTCTATTTTATAAGAAAGAAAAAACAGTAGCAACTATGAAATAGAATTAAGCGGTGTATTATTCTCTATTGAAGAACTCCCTGCTCTTATAGAAGAATATAATCATAAGAAGTTCACCTATAAGGAGTAAACTAGGTGCACTGCCCCCTCTGGAAATTGGGTCATCAATAGTAATTTAGGAAAGCAGCATGTAGCAATAATGTAACAATAATGTAAAACTGTTTCAGACTGATAAATAACCAAACAAATCCAGGGTGGGATGGGCCAAACTTCTTGTCTACTGCATACCTCCAAGGGGTTACTGATAATCTAGCAGTACAACTTTTATTTCCCATGCTGAAAGATTTAGATTTGAATTTTTTTGGTGACTACACCTAAAGTGACCATCCATCTGTCAGTAAAGGCTTGGATATTGTTATGATATGTTTTACTAGAACTTTCAGGTTAATACAAAATAAGAGGATGACCATAGTGCTCTACCTCTGAAAGCCAACCAGTGAAAATTCCATGGATCTCAACCATTTTTTCACACCCACTCACAGAGATGCTGTAAGACTACTCTTAATATTTTTCTGTTGGGCATGGGATCATTAAGAATTTAAGAAGGACTCCACAGTAGATAATTGCACCATTGTTGATATGACTTCATGCTGTCCCCATCTTCACATATTTGATCTGCTAATTTTCCTTTACTTTTGAAGTTTCTCTGGTTGTTTAAGTCAGTAATCTAGAAAATAATAGTAAGATAGCATGTGATTTTTATCAGGACCTATGGAGTGAAACAATTGATTATAAAATTTCAAATGGCAATTTTTTGAAATAAAGTTAACTATTATAATGAAATATGCAAAAACTGAAAGTTAGAAAACTGAAAAGTAAGAACATGCTCAGTATATCTTAAAGTAAAAGAACAAAAACATAAGAAAAATATTCAAGCCTCTAGCTGCAATACTGAAAGATTCTATGGGCAAAATAGTGAATGATGCAGGTAATACAAAAAGAATATAGAAATAATACACAGAGTCACTGTACAATTGAAAAAATAAAACCTTTTCAACACTCCGCCATTTTAGGACACAGCTTATGAGGAAGGACCTAGTGCAAAAGGAAGAAGTTCAAGATGCACCAAACACATTAGTTTAAAACCAGGCTTCAGCAACTGATGGATAGCAATTGAAATGTTTTCACAAACCAATGAAGCAATGGAAATACTCACTTTTTATGTTAGAACATTTGGAAAAACAGCGAATTGGCCAACTGATCCATACGCGTACCCATTCCAAAGAAAGGTAACCCAATAGAATGATCAAATTATGGAGGGATATAATTGATAAAAAAAATTGAAATTTAAATGTTCCACTGTAACCTTGCAGTGGTATGTGGACAGGCAACTGCCAGAGCTTCAGGCCAGATTCAGAAGAGGACATGGAACAAAGGATGCCATGGCTGATGTGCAATGGATCTTGGTTGAAAGCATAGAGTACCAGAAAGAAATTTACTTTTGTGACTGTACAAAGACATTTTTCTCTGTGGATCATAATAAACTATGGATAACCTTGAGAATAATAAGAATTTCAGGACACAAATTGTACATAGATCAAGAGGCAGTTTTTGGAATCAAACAAGGAAATACTACATGGTTTAAAATCCAAAAAGGTGTGCAATAGTATCCCTCACCAAACTTATTCAATCTGTATACTGAGGAAATCATCAGATTAACTGGCTTATATGTAAAAAAAAAAGTGGCATGAGGATTGGAGGAAGTATTACTAAGAACCTGTGAGGTGCTGATGACAAATTATGCTAATTGAAAGCGAGGAGGATTTGAAGTACTTGCTAACGAAGATCAAGGATTGCAGCCTTCAGTGTGGATAGCCATTCAATGTAAAGAAGACTATATCCTCACAAGGAGACCAATAGTTCAATAGACAATAGACCAATAGTTCAATAGGTAACATCATGATACATGAAGAAAAGGTTGAAATTTTCAAGGATTTTGTCTAGTTGGAATTCACAATTAGGGTCATGGAAACAGTAGCCAAGAAATTTTTTAAAAACCACGATGCATTAGGTATATCTGTTGTACAAGACTATTTAGAGTACTGAAAATTAAAGATGCTACCTGGAAGACTAAGACAAAATAGACTTAAGTCATGTTTTTTTTTTCAATTG
Source organism: Nesogale talazaci (assembly GCA_004026705.1). Classification (NCBI taxonomy): domain Eukaryota; kingdom Metazoa; phylum Chordata; class Mammalia; order Afrosoricida; family Tenrecidae; genus Nesogale; species Nesogale talazaci. Next base: position 138,489 of record PVJH01003167.1, read on the forward strand.
CTTCCTATACATGTGAAAGTTGAACAATGAATAAAGGCTGAAAAAGAATCAATGCATTTGAATTGTGCTTATGAAGAAGAATATTGAACACACCATGAACTGCAAACAGGTCACGAAACGTATCTTGCAAGACGTACTGTCAGAGTGTTCCTTTGAGGCAAGAATGGCAAGACTTGGCTCTATCTATACTGAATGTCTTGTCAGGAAAGACCAGTCCCTGGAGAAGGACATCATGTTTGGTAAAGTAAAGGAGCAATGAAGGAGAGGAAAGCCCTCAAGGAGGTAAATTGACCCCATGGCGGCAACAATGGGTTCAAATATAGGACAATTACGAGGGTGATGCAGAAAGAGACACTGACTTGTTCTGTTGTGCATAACGTCACTATGGGTTGGAATTGACTTGGTGGCGCCTAACTACAAGATGAAGTGACTCACTTAAGAGCTGGGTTGTGCTGATTGAGGTAGACCTTGGCTTTCTCTTAATTCTGTGATCCTCTCGTGTCAGCTTCATGAAAGTTTATTAGAGCAGTGTTTAGACATAGGAAATATCCAATAAGTTCAGGAAAATATATGTTTGAGTATGAGGGGTGGGGGTATGTGAAAGGGATTATGAAACAAACGATGAATATGGAAGGGGAAGATGCACTAGAACTGATGATGATGTACTTAAACAACTCTTTTAAAAAGCAACTCAACTATGAAAGGGTATAATATGAAAAAAAAAGAAAGTGTATACTATGTGCATTTTAGTCAAGAAAACTACCAGAAAAAAAAAAAAAAGAATCCCAAGTTGACCAGTGGTTACCATGGGTGAATGAGGAAGAATTTTTTTGCTTGGGGAATTAAGTCTATGTTAATGGTGGTGGAATAATTTGGAAAAAAGAAGTCAATAATGGTTGTACAACAGGAGGATTATAATCAATGGCACTGAATTATACTTGCCTAACTCAATGAATTGGTGAATGTTTTGTCGTGTATATTTTTGCTACAATTAAAAACTAATGATAGTTGCACTACTACAATGAATACAAGGAAGAAAAAATTGTTCTAAAGTTGATTATGGTAATGATTGTACAACTCGTCTTGATATGATTGAGCTATTAAATTATATGATATATTGATGAAGTGCCAACAAGACAGTTTAAAAAAAAGAACAAAAACTCATGGGGAAAACTTCATTTTTTTGAAACAATGTTTTGAAGCCCTCTTCTAAACATTAAGATTGATGAAGGTGGCATTTTCCTTTGCTTACTATCGTATCACTGGCACCTAAAACACTGCCTAACATAGTGAGCACTCAATAAATATTTGTTGCATGAATTCTCTTAGTGAGGAGAGCTTCCCTCTGGCTAGTGACAAAAAATGTATTTTTAAAAACTCACATTATTTATAGGACTTCTCTATTTTATGGCACTGATACCTAAGCAGTTAACCATTTTTCCTTTCTAAAGTAGCCCTTCTATTTGGTGCTTTTGTACTGTAGCAGCAACACTAAAGCCACTGACTCTAGTGGGAATTTTTTCCCTATTGGGAGTCCAAATTGTTCCCCATCCCTTGGATTTTGTCTTCCCTTCATAAATGTTTCTGCATCTACTCTAGTCCTTTGACAGCTCAAGAGTGATTGAGTTGACCCACCCTACTCTTTGTGATCTTATTAGCATAACAAAAGCCCTGTTTCCCTTCAGGATCACATCAATAGGTATAGAGAGCAGAACTTTAATACATATTTTGTGACTCCCTAACTAAATCTATAACAATGGGTAAGATAGCATTTGATAATATATATATTTTTAAATTAGGTATATCTAAATAATGCTTATAAATAATTTTGTAAACTAAAACATAAAAAAGTAGTCATTTTGGAAATATTAGCCACAATTTTCTCTTTATGAAACAGAATCTGTCCATTGTAAAAATGTAACTAGATTAAAATAATAATAATAATGAAAAATCAACTCTTCATAATATTGTTTGAAAAATGTTGATAGAAAATAACTGATAAACCTTAACGCCAACAAGGCAAAACTAAAAAGAGAAAACAATGACAATAATTTATCCACAGTGTGTAGGAAATGATTGGGCAATTTTATCTAGCCAGGAATCACTTCCTATTTTGTTCAGAAATATGTTCCAATATTTAGACCGATGCATGGAAACAAGTCAACATTAGAATATGTTTAATGAATGAATCAAATCATTGATTTCATTAGCACTGTACAGTTCACACCAATATAATCAGATAAACATGCACTGACAATTCAGACTTTTACTTCAGTGTCTGCTTACTAAGACCTAAAACCCATAGCAATATCACATGGTAACAGAAGCTGGAAGGCTCCGCGATCCCTGATGGCCCCAGTTCCTTCGCTGATCTTGCTGCGGTAGTAGATAATGTGAGCGAGAGACATAGATTGGCTGACAACTGGGGCACTCAGGGAATTAGGAGTGGTGGTGCACGTGCAGTGGCTGAGGTAGAAAGGCATCATTAACCATCAGATCCAGGCTTGCTACACCACATCATTATCCTTTCACTTACTTCTCTGTTTAGAAATAGCTCCAAATCCAAGCCTCTCTGTGTAATAAATTTTCAACATGAATATCCTCTGGGCCTCTAGTTGGTGAGTTTTACCATTAACACAATTCACAGACTGCATGCATTTCAGTTTTGTGTTGCCTTTTTAACAGGGTAGGATGACAAAATAAATGAAACTGCCCTACATTATTTGCAAAGGACCACAGCGGACTCCTGGTGCTCAGATCTCCTCCTACATAGGTTTTCCACACAGAGCCCTCTGAAGTTTTATCGGAAAGGGTGATTTTTGACATACACAGTTTGTTTTGTCTCAAGGAATCAAAAGGGACACCTCTGCAAAGTAAATTTTTAAGACTTAGAGAATTTGGTTTAGTTTTCAATTGATGTACAAAAATAGACCCTTATGATTCTAATTCCTCTTCATTCTAATTTAGTTGGTCTCTGACAGGTTGGGTTCAGAAAACTAAGAAAAAATGAAGCTCTAAGAAAACTCTTTAGAAAAATATCTACCATATTATAGTGGCATGAGGAAATATTTCTAACCCTATCACCTCTGGTTAGCTCATTTTGACAGAACATTAGTTAAAGACAGTGGGGTCATAGCCTACAGCCTTTTGCATGTAGTTGAATCATGGTTACACATAAAATTAAATGAGAAATTGTGGGTGGCACAGAGAAGAATCTATCACCACCACAGAAAAAAAATGACCTACACTGTAAACTTTACTGATGATGTTTCAATAGAACAGATGAAGGAAAACAGCTTTTAGAAGAACAGAAATAAAAATACCTATTGGGGAGCCCCTCAAGTTTCAAAGGGGTCTTACTTATGAAACCATGAGAGGTAGGCATGATTTCTAACAGGTGAGACAGCTGACTCAAAAACATTAAACCTTTTGCTTAAGGAAACTTAATGGCCAACTTAACAGATTTTTAGTCTTCAAGTTCAATGCTCTTTTTAAACATAGCTGTTTCTCAGCTCATCACTATCATTTGGAAAAGAGACATGGAATACTAAAGCAACTGAGAAGGTTATGTTATATCCACAACTTATTGTTCAACATGCTCATGATTTATAAGCACCTCCAAAAGGATTTTTCTATATTTGTTGATTATTCCTGGGCTGAAGGCCACCAGCAACTTTTCTCTGGGTTCCGATGCTTCTGAGGTCCAGTTATATAATGATTGTGTATATATATATATATATATATACATACACACATATAACAAATATATATATAACATATATATGTTCCTTACATAGCACTCTAGATCTTAAAAGCACACTGTACACATCATCTAATTAATCTCGCATGCTACAGATCCCCAATTCTTTGTATTCTAAATGAATAAATGATTCTCACTTACTTTTATTGACTGTGCATTCCACTGGGAAAGGCCCCAGAGCAACTGAACACAGACATTCCTTTCCCACTAATAGATGGCTTAGCTCCCGGCAAGCACTAGCTAACCCGTTCATCAGAGGGTGAGAGGCCTCTACCACCCCCATGAAAAGGTTAGCAACACTACGCCCGCAGCCACATAACTTGTGCTTATCCCATTTCAAAAACATTCTTAGCTTACACTTACCCCAGGTGGAGGGAAGACAGCCAATTCACGCTAAATCTGTTATCATTAATTTTTTTTTCCCTTTTCTTTTTTTGGGGGGCATCACAGCTCTCTGGTGGTGGGAGTAGGAGGCCCAGCCCCACTGCTGGAATTGAACCTCCGTCCCAGTGGCCCGCAATCCCGCGCACAACCACTACGCCACCAGGGCTCAGCCCATCATTAATTTTTTTGAGCATCTTGGTTTCAGCATCTCTATGTTCTGGCCACAGGAAAACGGCTCTAGGTAGCCCTTTGATGGTGTTAAATAAGGCACACGCTTTATTTCTCAAAAATTACCTCCATAGCCCTGACACTTACGTGTGAGGATTCTGTATAAGCTGCGCGCCAACCGATGGCGCCACTGGAGCTCCACGTGTGATGATTCTAATGCAGATGTTACACAACCACGCCTCAGAGCACTGATACCAAAGGTGTGATCATCTGAGAGACGAGCCCTAGCGGCCCTTAGAACCTCTGCCCCACCAATCCCGCAGTCAGTGAGCAGGAGCGGCAACCCTTCCTTTATGCACATGTGAGGTGAAGGAGTCATCCCGTACACCATCTCTGCAACTTCTTAGGAACAAACAACAATCGTTAGCTGCCTTAAGTCCAGTTGATTCTGATTCATGTGTTTCAAAGTAGGCCTGTTCCATCAGGTTTTCAAAGGTTATGATTTTCCAGCAGTAGATCTTTTAGGGCTTTCTTGGAAACAAGGTATGCATTTAAGCTGCCAAACTGGTTAGTAGCAGAGCAGATGGATGGATGTCTGTACCACTCAGGGAGCTGCCAATCAAGGACTGGAAGCAAGGCTCTCCAGTGATCCAGAGCTCCCAGTGACTGCAGTGCAGGAATCAGTGAACCTCGATTATGACAGAAAGGAAAGGCTTCTGAAAGTCCGTGAGAAAGTTCTATGATGGTAAATTCAATTTTCAAGGACTTCTGAAGCCTTCTTATACCGCAAATGACTGAATAATCATAGTTCAAGCACAGGTCATTGAGCTTAAACTTCTGCTGAATTAACATAACAAAACAAAAAAATGTGTTTTTTCTTGAAACAAAGTCTAATGAAGCTATCTGAACTACATAAATTATAATATCATGAAAATACTGAGTACACACATAAAAATCCCCTGAAACTGTCCAGACCCTAGTTTTGAATTAAAATGTACATACATTCATATCCCACATCACTTCAGACTAAATAGTATTAATCATTACTAAAGTATATTATTGTTTTAATTATGATAATTTAAAGTATTTATATTTTCTGTATTATAGTGTCCAATTCTCTCTTTACAAATAAGTTGTATATTTATTTTGCAATCAGAGAAAGTGGACTTGTACAGTTGATTTGTTTCCTTCATTGAAAACAAATTTTCCTTCCCCCCACATGTACGTCTCCATCATTCAGTACATGTTGTCTCTTAGTCAAAGCTTAACCTACAACTGCAGGAAACAAATGTCTAATAAATTTAGACTCTCCTACACAAACAATGGTTCAGTAGACAGTACAAAAATACTGGTTAAATGAATAAATAAATGCATAATTCATCCACAATGGATGATTGCATGCTCCCCCTCACTTCCCATTTTCCTGCTCTTACACATGCTATTTTTCCTAATTAACTATTCCCCTGTTCTCTTTCCTCTTTCTGCAATCCTACCTCAAGGTTTACAAATGTTAATGCAAGTATGCACCAATAAGAGATGTTACTACAAATCTAGATTTGGGGGTCCTATTTGGGGTCCCTCTGGTTGAGGATTTAGGAAAGGGTCAAGGAAATCTGCATTTTAAACAGAGGGCCCTAAAAGTAATTTAATGCCGTTGACCTTCAGATTTTGTTTTGCAAATGCATTTCTTTCTAAATCAAACCACTTGAGGGAAGAAAATGTGTCACATTGATATTTGTATCCCTGTTACATGTAGTGCAATACAAGTGAATTCAGAAAACATTCTTAGAAATGTTGATGTGTTCCCATTATAGTCCAACACTGAAGTCCTTCAGGAATGCAATGAATCATTGCTCTAGGAAGCAATTTGGGTTTGTGCAAGCTTTCTCCATTTTGTTTTAGAAAATGATAAAACAGACCTGTGGTTATGGTTCTTGAGTGTAATTTATGGAATGGGGTTCATTTTTTTCACCTTCAAAATCCTGTCATGTTCTTAACAGATGGCGCAGAACCAATGGTGCATTCGTCATATAGAGCAGAGTTTGTCAAGCTCCGTGGTTAGCAGTGGATTTTTGGATTACCAAGGTAAGAAAAAAAAGTCTCACTTTCAACTTTACCATATCTTCTCCCCAAATATTTTAGGAGTACATTACATTACAGTAACCAAGTTTGTGATGATCAGTTTATATAGTTATAGATCAGATGATAGTCCTCGTCATAAGGCAATATAATAAGGAATAGAGATATAGGTAGAAATAACGATAATGGAAATTATAAATGTAAAATATTTTTATTATTATTGATAATTTAGCAATAAAAGCCATAGAACTTTTTGACTAAATTGACTATAAATAAATCCATTAAAATACTGTACAATTATGGAATACATTACACTTGGGACTTTGATAAAGTTAACTATTTTTGCTAGGAAATTAAGTGAAAACCCGATTCTAAACAAATATAACTTACCTTGCTGGTAGACTTGGATTTTTTAAAAATAAATACAACTACACTAGCAAATGCAAGTATCATTCTTCAAGATAATTAAAAATTACCCTTGTAGTGCTTCCTTGATTGGCTTTGTCATGATTAGACTTGGGATTCTATGTGCTTTTGTGATTTTTAATTTGTACCATGCTGACTTCATGATCATTACTGTCAAAAAGGCGAGCCATGTAAAGCACATATATTAATTAAAAGCTAGAGATACCAAATGGAAATTAATTATCTCTTTTACAGTTTGTGAAAGTGGTCAGTGGTTCCCATTAAATGGTTAAATAATTTTAAAAAATAAATACATTCAAATAAATATATGTATACTTAATATAGTCCTCAGTATATAGTTCTAAAGAAAATATGATTATCAAAGCTTCTTCTAATTGGCATGGCTGAAATTCTCCAAGACCCAAGGAAAGCATCCACAGACAAGTACTCACCCGGAAACCTTACCACAGACTAGTTCACGGTTACATTGTATTTCAAAACTGGCTGTCCTATGACTTCTTGAGAGGAGAGACCAAGGGGGTCAGGTAAGAAAAGGCTAGAGAGAAGTCAAGGTACTTCTAGAAGCACAGGTTGAAATCACCAACTATGCTCATAGTGTATCTGCAAATTTGAAATGCCTCTTTATTTGTATGACTGTCTTCTGCTACAGAATACATAATTCTAAAAAAGCAAACATTTATTTCCATTGAGTCAATGCCAAATCATAGTGACTCCCTAAGTCCACAGTGGGACTGTGCTTCTGAGACTGTAACTGCTTACAGAAGAAAACTTTGCCCTTCTCCTCTAGATCAGCTGGCGGTTTAGAACTGCAGACTTTTCTTATCTCGGGCCAATGTATAACCACTACACACCAGGACTCCCCTGCATACTCCTCAGGGAAAGCCTAAATGGCATGCAAGAAAGTTAGACAGAATTGGTGTATGGCTGCTTTCTTTCCAAGAAGGCAAGAGAATGAACAGAACAGAATATATAGAAAGTCGTTGTGTTATCACTGAGCCCCTGATTAAAATCTTTTCATGGCTTAACACAGTTGCCCTGATTTTTTCACAGGCAGTTCCATCTTATGAATCTGTTTCCTTTTCTAAATCTGTCTTTAAGGCATCTGTATATGTAAATTGGAAAAGTAAGGCCCAGATCTTATCTAATGCTGGAGAGTCAAGTGCTTAGCTGAGTATTATAGTGTACCTTTTTATGAAACTCTGGCAGAATGGCGTGTTATAGGTTGGAATGATCACTATAAGGTCAGCAGTTTGAAACCAACACCCACTCCTTGGGAGGAAGATGAGGCTCCTGTACAAATTTATAGTCTATGAACCCCAATGGACAAGTTCTACTTTGTTTTATAGGGTCATTATGATTGGGTATCTGCTCAATACTGTGAGAATGATTTGGTATTGCTCTGTGCATGAAAACATTAAAGAAACGATTTTACATACATTAAAACAACTTTATCATAAAAATACTATAATGATAATAATAATTTTTCTATACACATCACAAGTAACACTTCATTTTTATTTGAACCATTGCCTGTACCTTACAATTTTAATATTATGGGCTCTACATGGGTTGACTGGTGACACTGGCTGTACACAGAGAATATTTATAAGCTAGGGACTGGCTATATTTTCACGAATAAAAATAAGATTAAGGTAATGTTATTTCCTCAAATTTACATAACACTTTACAATTTTTAAAGTAATTAAAGTCATGCTCCTTTTTAATCCCCTAGGATAATTTCAAAAAGAAAGTGGGTTGGCTCTGTAAATCCCATTAACAGAAGAATGGAACTAAGAATCAGGGGGTGATAGAATTTTTAATGTGACCTACTGAGAAATAAAAATGCTGACTTTGTTTAACTCCATTTGCAAGACAATCAGTAATATTTGGTATGTGTTTACACTTCTTTCATGACTACTTCACAAGAATTCTTCAATTTATGATAAAAATTATATAATAAATATTCAATGTAAGTGCATTGACCCATATGTAGAAATAAATATACTAAAGGGAGCTGAATTATTTGATTACTTTTATTTTAAGATATTTTAGTTGACTATATATATAGAGTACTATATTTCTTACATACAAATATAGCTAGAACATATTTTAAGATAATACCATCTTCAATTATTGCTTATTTTTGAATTACTAAACACCTTTCAAAATGTTAAATACCTAAAAACTTCCTATTTCTCTAAGTATAGCACAATGAACTACACCTAGTAAAATCTCCACAACCATGATAATAGGATGACTAATTTGTTGACAGGTGACAACCCAGATGTTTTTATCTTACAAAACTAGCTTATTTACATTTTCCTTAAATATCTAAGTGAACAATCCTATGAAAAATAATTTATCATTTTGAAACCCTTTTACTTACAAAGTTTAACTGCAATGAATTCTTTAAGTGGTCAAAGAATAGAAGTTGTTTGAAAACTATTAAAAGATCATTTGATTTCACAGATAAAAAGATCAATGAAAAATGAAATGACCAATTTTATGATACATGTAGAGGTAAATGTAGGGAGATGGAATTTTCTGTATTTGTTGTTAGACATCTGTTTCAAAATCATACAAAACCCTTAAAGATATAAAATTATACAGTCTGCTTTCTTACCTCCTTACCTCATAAAGTGTTTTAGAAATAACATTACTCTGTACAATTAAATCTTCATATCAATGTTAAAATGTATGTCTTCTCATCCTTTTAGAAATACAAGGGGGGAAACAAAATTTATAGAAAGTACTGTACCTTTAAACAGGGTCAGTCCATGTAAGTTTCCTTTGATTTTAGTGAGTTTCAGTTCCATCTGTGAGGCCCAACCTTCTCTACATGTCCTTTGGAAAATGGAAAGGAAGGGTTCCACACATAGAGCTCACAGGCTGCCACTAAAGTGATCCCTAAAGTGATTAATACACAAGAAAATAAACTTTTACAATGGTCGGTGTGAATGAATTTATGAACAGAAACTCTAAGGGTTTTGTATGATTTTCGAACCACTGGTATCTATGTGATCGTATCTACATTAAAAATTTCATAAATGGCAAATGATATGCTTCATTACATTCTACAGGTATATATCATGTAAAAACAGTAGCCTGTGAGTTTAGATAATTTGATGAAAAAAATAAAGTAAATTCTATATAAAACCAGATATTTAATTGTTGTCATAAAGTCATTTAAACATAATAATTTTATATATGAATATATTGTGTTTATAGTTACTCAAATATACCCTCTAATAAATTAATTGGTTAAATTAATTCTCCCCAATGATAGCGATACTATTCTTGCGTAAGTACAAAACCAAAGTTGAGATGTCAAATATAAGTCCTAAACATATTTTAGCCTA